>JAEMWC010000258.1:420000-445000 GCA_016490735.1 Pachyseris speciosa
CTGAGTATGTTGGTTTGCGGCCAAAGATGTATTCAATCATGAGAGCCGACGAAAAAAATATGAAAAAGGTCAAAGGAGTGAAAAAGAACATAGTCAAAAAAGAAATCCTGCACGAACAGTACAAAGAAACTCTCTCAGTAAAAACGGAGATGACACATGGAATGAACATTCTTCGGAGCGAAGGGCACCACATCTTTGGTATGAACGTGAACAAGATTTCTCTTTCTCCGTTTGATTCGAAAAGATGGATAGAAGAGGATGGAATCCACACAAACGCATTTGGGTATAACCCCCCTCCACCAATGCCTACTGATGCAGAAATGGAAAGCATTAACGAATGGTTAAATGCGATTTTCGGGGGGTAGCTCTGTGTTTGGAGGGAACAACCAACAGCTCTTCGCGCGAAACTACGTTGGGGTCCGTCGTGCAAATAGGACAAAATAGGCGTGTCAGGTTTCACGACAGTTCTTTCAATCTTGAAGACTTTCTTGAAGACCAGACAGGATCTGTGGCTCTTTTTTTGCCGCCCTCGAGCTCGCCCGGTTGGTAAAGATAGCGGACATTGACAATAGTGGGGAGCTGTTTTTCACGCTTTCCAGCTGGTCTTTGATATGTTGTTGAGATGGAACCGGATGGCGTCCACTATTTTTTTGTGCTCCACTCGGGCGAAACTGGCCTTTTCTGCCTGTCGTACTTCTTCGCCGTCGCGACAATTTTGACAACAGCGCCAAACGCGGTCAGACTGGCAATAACAGCGGGCTGGAGAGTAACTTCTTCAGCAACGGCTCCAGTCAAAACAGCTTTTCCAGCAACCACATTGCAAACCATGTTTCTGCGCTGAAACGTTCCGAAAAGCTTTTCGTAGCCCCAATGTTTCTTGTGGTAAAAAGCGAAGAGACGCTTTAACATCTCGATGGTGTCCTTCGGAAGGGACTGTTCGATGTGGTTGAAGTCAAAGATGTTGACAGGGGGAGGCCGCGGCTTTCTTCTGTGTCGCAACCGCATTATACTATAGCACTGAAATTTTACGCTTCGAAAGTTGCTTTCAGCTTCACCCTGATGTTTTGGTTCAAGTTTTTCAAATAAAATACAATATGCCTGCAATCGTCCTCTATTATGTAATTCACATTTTTGTCTGTGCAATACTTCCAGCAGCAAAGCGGTAAAAATTACTCACAACACAACGTATTTCCAAATCGATGTAGTGTGGCAGCACGCCGCTGAAAGAAGTCAAGGTCACATTTATTATCTTTAAAAATGTGGTATAATGCTGCCAAAACCTTGAAAGGAGGATAAATTTCCACGGGTTGGTGCGGCTTGGTCCACCAGTTCCGGTTCCCGTTACGATGTCGCTCTCCAACACCATCGTTGTGCTTTCAGAAATACTAAACGGCCGGAGAAATTTTATTGTACCTTGCTCATAAGCAATCAACGGCGTTTGACCACTTAGTATTTTTTTCCACCCAAATCCAGGTCATTAACCAATCTCGGCTTCCCAGCGTGAAAATTAATGAACTCCTCAATTCCATGCCCATTTAAAAATAAAATTACCATGCAGCTTTAACTTCCCACTTGTGTCAAATTCACAACCATCCCCATTTCGCCCAAAAATGCTCTAGTTATTTGTGTTCATATCTGTGTGCAACACAAGTTGGTTGTTGGAACTGTCAAACAATGCCATATTTCCATTTTACACCTCGTTCCCACCCAAATCCAAACGCTCCCCAAGTTTTGGTCGATACGTGGAAAACACATTCAGGTCCAGTGCGGTATCCATTATCATTCCATTTACACCCCCATGAAACAAATCCAACCCACCAGAATTAACTGTTTTGTAATTCAAATCCAAGGCGCCCCCTAGTTTCAGTTTTGTCAGAAAATGGCCATTCATATCCAAGTCAGTTTGCATTTTCATGGCCCCATTTTCGAGTTTCCAAACCCTGTCAAAAACGTTTGGGTTCACATTTGTGACGTACCCAGAAAGACCATATACAACACCAGTTGTTGAATTTTGGGCTGAGCCATGTAAAAAGATGTAAATGTAGTTGGGGGTTGTGTTGATGCTCTTGTGAAAGTTAATGACAGTCTTTGTGTATAGGGCAGGGGCACCCAACGAGCCAAAGCAGCCAAAAGTGATGTTTTTGGTTAGCTAGAAAACTTTGATCTGTTCGGATTCCCTAGCTGAAATGTACATTGCCCGAAAATTTTAGGGAACAAAATCTTTTTTTTGAGAAAATACTAGGTGAAATGAACTTTCTAGGGAACCTTTTTTTCTTTCCGAAAATGCTAGCTGACGTTTTTTACTGCCAAAAACAGCAATGACGACCTTTCCAAAAAACTCAGGGGTTAGGATTTCCACATTAGGAATCGTTTAGGCCACGTTTTACTTACGAAAATCCGAGTGCACTCTTTAATCGACGCCGAGAGCCTTAGGCGAACTACCCTCCACCGAACAGATATCTACCGAAACTTGTCGTTGGGTGCCCCTGATAGGGGAGAGACGTCAGAGAAAACTCTTGTTGTTTGGCTTTCAATTCCAACCACATTCACCCGCGCCGCGACAATCACATTCGTGATTTCTGGTGGGAAATACTCAACCACAAACGTGAAAAACCCCAATGGAAGGGGAAACAGGTTGAAACTGATTTCCGAGCGATAACTATTGCTTCCCGAGTCTTTTTGTTTATTTGATGGGGAGAAGAAGCGAAGAAAACAATTCCGTTCACGCGGATATTCGTTTCAGCAGAGGAATCATCGTCGTCCTCCATGAAGTAGCTGAATACATTTTTCTGGCCAGACTGAGAAATATGTGAATTATCCACATAGCTTTTTTGTTCCTGCATCAGTCAAAACTGGGTTTTGGATGCTGGTTATTTTGTTGTTGTTCATGTTGAGATTTCCTTCCATGGCTTGGCTACCATTTCTTTTCAACATGGCGCGGTCTGAATCGTCCACATACTTTTTCGTCGCCGCGTCGTCTGGTTTGAGCTGGGTGATTTTGTGATTGGCCCACGACAGATCCCCATACATTGCAGCCGAACCGTCCCTGTGGAGAAAATACTCGTCGACATAGCACATGTTCACAGCGTCTTTTTGCCCGATTTGAAGGCGCAAGATTCTTGATTGCGCTGTCGTTCATGTTCAAGTCGGTTTGCGCAATTGCGTCGAATTTTGCCCGCAACTCTTGGTATACATATTTCTTGTTCACAGCGGTGCCGGCAGCTGTGGGGGAATTCACGTCTTGCAAACCTTTGATGGCGTACCCATTCATGTTCAAATCTCCCCACGCTGGGTTCGTTCCAACCCGTTTCAAGCAAACTGCAATTTCCGATTCGACATAGCTTTTGTTTGTTGCATCGAGGATGTCTTTCGGATAACCCATTCTGGTGATCAGATGTTCCCCCATGTGCAGGTTGCCCGTCATCGGTGCGCTTCCATCGAGTTGGGCAAAAGTGGCTGTAACATAACTTTCGTTGACAGTATCGAGCGGGCCGGCTGGCGGCCCCAGATTCTCAATCGGGTGCCCACCCACGTCAAGAGGACCCGTCATTGGCGTGTTCCCGTCTCGCTGTAGAAAAACCTCAGTCGACACCGCCGCTGCCTCCGCGTGTCTTTCGAAAGTTCCGCGCCGCATGGTGAACGCCCACATTGTATTGTTTCGTCGAAATTTTTCTTCATTAGCTTTTGCGGTTTGTCGTAGTAAAGGAAAGAATACTTCTCGTTGGTGGCGCGGTCCAGCAGGTCAGGGGGAACACCCACCTCGTCGGCGATTCGTTTGTTTTCCCTCTGGAGGAAACGGAACAGACAAAAATGGCTGCAGTTGTCCCAGGTGTTTTTGGGGACCTTGCAATATGTTTGTGTGAGATAAATGACGCTGTAGTTCCTGTGCCGGCCGTTGATGAAATAGTTGATGATGTCGTTTTGGTTCTTTTCGCACACTAAGTCGTCGAACACGACGATTTTTTGGTTTTCGGGTGGGAGTTTTTCCAGCGGGATTATTTCGTCGCCTGGTGCCTCGATGACCTCGTACCCCACCTCGGGATCGACGTTTTCAGCGAGGTCCCGCAGGAGCACTTGATACTTGTGCTGGTGGAGGATTTTCGAAAAGAGAAATACTTTGTTGAACTCCAACAGCTCATAGAGCATGTGAAGCAGGATGTTTGTCTTGCCGGAGTTGCTGGGCCCACAGATTAACATCTGTGGGCATGAAGGGATGCCCCTGTTGGAAACCGTTGGCGGCAGTGATCTCAGTATCATAATTTGAGATCCGCATTTTTTTTCTTCCTCTTTATATCATGTCTTTGAAAAAGTGGAGGCAAGAGGCAGAGGCTGAAGCTGAAGTAAAAAAAACAGGAGCAGGAAATCCGGTGTGCGTACAAAAAAAACCGAATCGCAAAGAAGGTCGGCAAGATCGACGCAGAAAAACTTTTGAATCCAGTCACAAGGAGGTTGGACCGCGATTTGCCAGCGCCCGCGGCAGAGGAGGTCGGCCCCGACTACGCGATGGATGAGTTCAACCGAATCAACCCGTTTGATTGGGGTGATTTCAGGCCGAAGGCTGAAACGCCGCCGCCAACATCCGAAGAAGAGGAAGAAGAAGATTTTCCTGCCCCATCACCACCGTTGGAAGAAGAAGGGGCTGTAGCTTCCCTCCCACCCCCGCGACCGACACGGGGTGAATCGGTGAAAACAAGATTTCTCAGCGGGTCCAATGAATCGGATGCCTTGCGGACGGCCAAAACACTCATCACACTGTGTGGGGATGACCCCAACTACAAAGTCAAAAAGCAAGGCTCTCGTTTCCACGGTTACGCCGTGAGATATCTTCAAGATTTTGTTGCTAGGGTTCAAACCCAAGGAAGGGAGTTTCTTGCTCCAAGGCAGGAGGGTGTTTCACCAGAAAGAAACAAGACCCCGGCCCACCTCAGATTTGGAACGGACCATTTTGGAACGACGGGCTGTGATTGAAGGGGTGGAGGAGGAGGAGGAGGACGATCCCGAATACGATGGGTTCGAATGGGAAACGGAGGGCAGTGGGTTTGGAAAGACCGCCGACAAAATGATCCACCGACTGTATGTGGGTCTCGGTTCATTGAAGGCCGGCAACTCCTCGTCGAAGCTCCGCAAAGAGGTTTCTGCTCTGGTGCAAGAGCTCCTTCAGCTCGGCGCCATCAACGAATTTCAGGCCCGCAAAATTTTCAACGATTACATACGGTGAGATGTTTCACCTGCTGCTTGACTCGAGCCTCGCGAAGCTGCAACGAAACGGGGCCAACCAAAAGTCTCACGACTTCAAGATAGTTTTCAACCTACCAATCCGGCTCGACAGCAGCCGAAACTACGAAGCGGCACTCGGCAGCCTCATAACCATGAGCTACTCCTGGTACAACGTCGCGGCCAAATACAACAACAACACACTAAAATGGAGGAAGGTGGGGGAAACTTGGAAAACATTGACCATCCCCGATGGGATGTACGACTACACAGACCTCAATCGCGTTTTGCAAACACACAGCGGCTTTGTGGACCTCACCGCGGCCGAGAAAAAGCACGTCTTCAACCTTTACTTCGATTACTCCATTTCCCGCGTCGTGATTGGGATGGCCACTGGGTACGAACTTGACCTCTCGATTGGTGATTTTGGAAAAATGCTGGGCTTGGACAAACAAGGTTTTGAAAGGCGCCAAAACCTTCACGGGGGACAAAATACCCGACATCACACTAAGCGTCGATTGGGTTTTTCTCCATTGCGAATTGATCTCGCGGCGGGCGGACGACATTCCAAATGATGTTTTGTTCACCTTTTCAACAGCCAACCTCGAGGTGAGCTACCCTTTCACGAAAGAACCCCTCCGCCCAAAGTTTCATCTTGTCAAGAAATCTCTGATCAACTCGATAAGAATTAAAGTAACCGACGGGCGGAACAACATTCTTGACCTCAACAACGCAGATGTGGCTGTGGATCTCATGATCCGAGAAGTCTCGTGAATTTCTCCATGAGGAATATATGAATCGCGTGAGTCAGTGGACGAAATTTTATGATCCCGGTTTTGGTCGGTACCGTATCAGATCCAAGGGGACGGGTGTGGTTCGCGACATCCTCATGGCCATTGGTAAAGAATTCAAGAAGGCGACCTCAAGGGCGGCCGAAAAGACGGTTGAAAAGGTGGTCGCAGCGGCAACTGAAAAGGGCGGCAAAAATTTCGGCAACTGCTGCAAAGACGCACGGCAAAACGCAAGGAGGTTCCCGCTCCTACCTCAGACTCAATGGTAAAACACAGCCAAATTTTAGCCAAACAGCTGTGAATTTTTTTCGGCTTGTATAGAGCGATGTCAGAACGCCTCGTCTGCTCGAAAAGGTGGACTACCTTCAATACCTTCCCAACCAAGATCTTCGGTTGCCGGGGAATGGGGAGGAACAACTTAAAACTGGGTTCGTTATCGATGTAAAGACCGCAATGTCATTCTTGACTGGTTATAACGCTTATCTCCGGGTGTAGTACGAGCTGCAGGTGAAAGCCAACGGAAATTTTGTGGCCGCCGATGTGGCTTCAACGCCAGTCAACGGCTCCTTCTCCCTCATTCAGGATTTGAAAATCAAATCTGCAGGAAAACCCCTTTACGAGGCTGTTGGCGTCCACAAAATTGTCTTCATAACGAAACCTGCTTGAATTCTCCGACGACTATGCTCGAAGCGTGGCGAAAGATGAGTTTTGCTATCTTGACAATAACAACACAACCGTAACAGACGGAAACTCAACCAACCTCGGAATCAGAGCTCGCGCACTTCTTTCACAGGGTGATTCATAAAAAAGAGTCAAAACCATCATCCCCCTTAAAAAACTAACATTCTTCGAGTTGTCGGACAAAATCCTCCCTCTGTTGCAGCTGCAGTTCGCTGTGACACTTCAGCAAGATGCTGAGATGCTTTTCGGTGGTGCCGCAGCCGCCAACCATCAGATTGTCGTCAAGTTGTCCGAGCTGTGGGTTCCGAAGTTGATCTTCACACCAGAGGGGAAAAAATGGTGAGCGAAAATTTTCTGAAACCCACCCAATGGCGCTACATGAAGGAAACATTGATACCTGGCTCCGATCAAAGGGATGCCAGTGGTCAGTGGACAATAAGCTCTGGGATCAAAAACGCGAAGCATGTGTTCATTTTCATTCAAAAGGTGGCAAACCTGAATGAAGCAAAAACAAACCCATACGTTTTCCACACTTTCAATCTTGATGGAGGGGCAAAACTCTCGACTTGTTGCCTGCAGTATGGTGCGACCTTTTATCCTGAGACAGATTACGATGGGGAAGACCAAATACGGATACGGTGCGAGCTGATCGATTACAGCTACAGGAGAAACTATGTCAACACGGGGACCCAGTTGAATGTGGCCAACTATTCGACACTTTAAACCCATTGAAAACGTAAAGCTTGTGGGATGTGGCTGGAGTGACAAGGATATACCTCACAAATTAATGTGATTTGGTAAGCTGAAGCCACTCTAAAGGCACTAAGGCCACATGGTAGCGGGCATTACCCCTGAAATCTACCAAAACAAAGATTGAGCCCAAGCATTAGCAGCCATGGACAGCTGTTTCGGCCTTGTTAGGCCTCATCAGCATGGCATAGCTAATGCTCAGGCTCAAGTACCCACATATCCATAAAACAAGCAGTGAAAACGTAAAGCTTGTGGGATGTGGCTGGAGTGACAAGGATATACCTCACAAATTAATGTGATTTGGTAAGCTGAAGCCACTCTAAAGGCACTAAGGCCACATGGTAGCGGGCATTACCCCTGAAATCTAACTAAATTAATCCCCTGAAATAACTTTAAACCCATTGTCTATTTCGATCTTCGTCCGACAAAAGAAAGCATGACTGGGGACGAAAAGAAGTTGATTCTCCACTATCGCTTGAACCAAGCCGCCACAGCTGATTACCGGATGTACGCCGCTGTCTTGAATAAGGAAGACGTCATCATAAAACAGATTGGGAATGAGTTAGTCGTTGGTGTGTGAGTTGGGAAATTTTCTTCTTTGATATAAGATGCGAACTGTGTATCCCCTGTTCAAAGTCGCTTTGACGGAGGACCAAAGGCGTAGCATCGTAAGGCTGTGAAGGAAAATGTGGCTGTAACTCTTCGGGTCAAGCCAGAACAGATTGGAAAGGGCGACGACCTTCCGTTGACCACTACGCAAATCAACCACTTGAAAAAGGCCGCCAGTTCCGGCCGCCGAACGGATATCACATTCAGCAAGACACAAATCAGCAAAACGAAAAACATGATTGGGGGAAACCTTTTTCCCACAGCGTTCAGCCCTTTACAAACTTGTGCAGATGATGTCTCCGGCTCAGAAACGGGCCCTTGAAAGCTATCTTGTCGGGCAGGGTATAGTCAGGGCTGGTGGGAGCGCACAATATGGAGGCTTCCTTGGAATGTTGGCTTCCCTCGCCATTCCTTTGGCGATTGACCTCGTGCAGAAAGTGTTGGGAAAGGGGATGCAAACCCATCCGCGTTCGAGACGTTCCGCCCCTCGCCTTCCAGCCCCACCTGCAGGGAGTGGGATGCAAATGCCTCCTCCACCCGTCTACGGACGATTGGAAGACTGGGAATATCCAATGATGGGCAGAGGAAAAAAGAGATGAAATTCAAGGATGTGCCACTTTCCAACGTTGATCTGATGAATTGGTGTGAATATCTTGACTCCCCCCTCTGCACCATTCGCCCTGTATAATCAACCTGGACGATTTCGGAAGTTTGGGCACACACTGGGTTTGCTGTTGGAAATGAAAGGACATGGAATATTTCGATTCCTTTGGTCTTCCTCCCCCAGACGAGTGGGAGCAGGAAATACGAAAGTTGGGTCACAAAACCTTTCTTCGGAATGGCAACCAAAACCAGTGGATCGGAAGTGTGAGGTGTGGGTACTTCTGCCTGCTTTTCTTGAATGAACGCAACAAAGGCACAAGTTTCAAAGACATCCTTGAAATGTTTTCCGATGATGTTCACGACAATGAAGAGATCGTGAAGAGTTTTTTTCTGAATATATCCTTATGGCTGACTGGTATTGTGTGCGAGACAAACGCCGAACCCCCAACGTGCCTGGGTCTGAAAAAGTTTTCATGACCCAAAAAGGTCGAAAAATGGGGAAGGCCAAGTGTGCAGTTTGTGGAATTACAAAAAAAAACGCTTCTTACCGAAGTCGGGAAACTAGCGGGGCTCTCTCTTGCAGAGGGCAAAGGAATTGGCACAGACATTGCTGGAACTGCGCTGGATTTGTTTCTCCACCAGGGGGTTCCGTTTCTCGCAAAGAACGGGGTGGAGGCCGGCCGCTATTATGCTTCTGAAGCACTGCGGGATCCACAACTGCAAAAGAAGGCGATTGACTACGGGCTTCGCAAGGCAACGCCCCTCTTTCAAAAATTTGGGCGAAGCCTTCAACCAACTTTCCACAAAGGTACGACCAAACATCCGCTTCAAAACAGACAGGCCAGACCTCAATGGAAGAGGGATAGATATCCACGAATTGATCGGGAAACTGCCGACGCCAAAAAAAATGGTTGGACCCTCCCTGGCCACCGGTATTTTGGGCCTTACAACCCCTGCATGAACAATTGAGTTACGACCCCGAAACGGGGGAAATCCTTGAAGTGTTTCAACCACCAACTGGGCCCACTGATGCAGTTGCAATGCAACACGATGTTGATTACAGCAGATGTAGTTTTCGTGCAGAGAAGTATGGCGAGAACGAAAAAAAAAATGCAAGCATGTTGCTGACCGGAAAATGGTCAAATCACTTGAGGCGATTCCATGGAACCAGAGACAATGTGGGCACTCCTTGGCCCGCAACACGATCAACACCAAGTAGAAGCTTGGTTTGGGTGTTCAGCGGCACCGATAATCCCGTGAGGATTTTGCCAAATACACTGCTTTGCAAAGAAAAAGTAGGTAATTTTTGGGAATACCCCTCAAGGTTTTGAAAAATCATTTTTGTTCTTCTTCGGACGCGTCTTTGTCCAAGAAGTATCTGAAATTAGTCAATTCTTTCAGATCACTCCTTGCCCAGCGTAAAACATATTCTTCTTCCCTGGAGATCACATCAATGAAACGATAAATATCGGAACCAAAATCGTCCACCTATTTGAGCGCTTTGCGCAGTTGAGGGCCCACGGAGTCTCTTGCTGCAATTATACCACGACCCCCCTTTCTCTAATAGGCCGACCGGCGGTCTTGGTTTCCAAAAGTTCATTTACGACTCGCTGAAATTCGTCTCGGACCTCTTCCTCAATTGTTCGGGGCCATCCTGGAATTTTACTTGCAAGGGGCACCACCCACCAACACATCGCCAGCAGTAAGGAGGCAACCATGGGTATATATCTGTCCTCCCCCTTTCTTTAAAAGACCTGACCTCGCTGCATGAACACAACAGGTGCTCCCTGTTTTTCAACATACAGGCAAAACAATGACCGTTGTACCGGCAAGTATGGCATTTCCCACATTCTGTAACCATGGTATAACATTTTTTTTCAAAGGAACAAAAGGGACATCCTCGAAAAACCCACAAAGTTCATTGTGAACTTCATCCCAGCCCGCCTTTATTTTGTCCTGAATTTGGGTTTTGATTGTTTCGTGAAGGATTATTTCCTTTAGATCTGGTAGGAGTGCCAGGAGATCCATCATGTATTTGACTGGCGCTTTTGTTTAAAGGGACATTTTGTGCAGGGAAAATAATACGCCAGGGTACCTGTTTCAAGCAAAAACCAATAACTCCCGGAAAAACAGTGCGTTGCCAAAGAAGGAAGCTGGTCGGAACGGCAAATCTCCGTGTGTACTTCATCCTAGCCATTCATTTTTTTGTCCCGAATTTTGGCTTTGATTATCTCACGAAGGATCCTTTCCTTCAGCTCTAGTGGGAGTGCCATGAGGTCCATGTGTCTTATGGGTGCCTTTGTCTGAAGGGACGCATATGGTTATAATGTTGTTGTCCAATTTTGTTTAATTAACCCGATCTCATGCCATTCATATAGTTTGCGCGCACTGTTTTTCAACAGACATGCCACACAGTAACCGTTGCGCTGGCAAGTTCTGCATTTGCGACATACTGCAACCATAGTAGGGTGGTCTTCAATTTCACAGAAAGGCACATCTACGAAGTAATCAAGGATTAACTCATTATGAACCTTACCCCACTTTTGTTCCTTCTCCCAAATTTGGGCTTTGATTGTTTCGTGAAGGATTATTTCCTTCAGCTCGGGAGGGAGTTGTTGGATTCTTGCCATGAGATCCATCCGTATTGTGGGCGCCACTGTTCAATGGGCTGACAACGCTCCCCAAAAGTTTTCACGGTACAACCAGCGCTCCAGAAACTTCCTTTCAGGGGGTTTGAGAATAACAAAAGTTTTGAGAACGAAATCCAAAAAAAGTTTTTGAATGCTTTTGGTGTTCTTGACGAACGCCCAGGGGTATTCTTCATTTTGCAAAAGACAGCGGACAAAAAGGACTGACTCGTACTCCTCGGGGAGATTGAGTTTGTCCAAAGTTCTGAGCCATCTTTTGATTCTTTGAACCAACTTTCGGCAAACGAAGAAGCGTTCGGCACTCATTTGTCTTGACACCCATTTGTTCAATGGACCGTGTCATAGAACCCTTCGTCTGTTAGCCATTTATCGAGAAACTCTTTTTCTTCTTGTGAAATGTTATAACTGACCATCCAACAACATAGAGCACATTCGTCGATGAAAAAGGGATCCGCAGTTTTCACGATGTATTGCCAGGGGGGCATGTCTTGGCGCAACAAATCATGCACATAGCGGACTGAAAGTGTGTAGGGAGAATCTTTGTTTTTCTTTCTCCCCAACCATCTGTTTATCTCTTCAATAAATGGTATTCTGACATTGAAGCGGAGCACGTTGGCTGTTGCCATGGCTTACCCACCCCACCCATTTCTCTAATACGACTTCAAGCTGCCGGAGCTGTTAACCTGAGCCCCGCTAAGGGCTGGAAGACAGGTTTTTCTTCCTGTTGCTCCATTGTTTCGAGAGCCACTTATTCTCCTGCAAGAACCAAGAGAACGGCTCCAGCCAGCACGGGAGATACCCCAGCAGCCCACATCTCGAAGAGCATCTCTTCCAGATGATCGATATCCTCCATCTTACCCTAAAGATGTGTCTTTATATCACCAAATTCAAGCTTGTTAATTTCCTTATACAGATCGTTTATCTGGTCGTTAATACGCCTTCTTTCATTCAAAAGATAATATACTTTTACCAAAGAATCCCCTTTTTTTGTTCCACCGTTTCTTCCTCTGGTAGGTAGCGCGCGTGTTCACCCATGTGTGCCATCGCTCTTGCACCATACCCCTCTCTCTCTAATAGGCCGACGCGCTTGCCTATGGGCGCAAATGGTTAAGGGCGTAATATTTTGCGATCGAGCTGAAATAAATACTTTGAAGGTTGCCAGGTAAAGTTTTAACATATAATGATAATAATAATAAGAAGAATAATCTTTATTTGCTGTTATCAATGTATACTTTTTTTTAATTACAATCTACAAAATTTACAAAATATGTTAATGTAAACTAAATAAAAACAATGGACAAGCTAGGAAGCTAAATAAAGCAGTAGGTTTTCTTGTTAACTCCCTGAAAAATTTAGGTTCTAAGTTGCAGGTAAAATAAAATAAAAGAAAAGTAAAATAAAAAGAAATGCAAGGAAGGGTAAACTTATTTACATGAAGTATGTTGCTTCATCAGTAAAACAAAACTTTATTTTATTTCTTGTTCAGAGAGTAGATAGCGTTTAATTTTCTTAGGAAATGTGAACACACTTGAGTTTTTCAAATGAGTTGGGATATCTTTCCAAATGTCCGTAGCCATAAAAGAGGTTGATTGTTTACCTACGTTAGTTCGTACACTCGGCTTATAAAGATTTTGCTTAGCTGTATACCTCGTGTTGTAGTGGTGTGTATTACTAGCATATTGAAACATGTTGTCGAAAAGTTCAGGCAGGCAGCCTTTATGCGATGAATGCACTAATTTTGATACTTGTAGACGATAGATATTATTGACTGAACATTAAGAGGCCTATTAAATTCAGCAAAGGTTTAGCGTTCTCTGTTTCACTTCCAAATGCTGTGGCAAAAAATATTAATCTTACAATATGGTTTTGTTTTACTTGAATTTTACTGATATGTGTTTTATATACACTTCCCAAGCTAGTATGCCATAAGAAATATAAGGATAGATTAAATTATAATAAATTTGTGTAAGTTGTTTAACTGAGAGGTAATGTCTCAATTTCGATATTATTCCAGTGTTTCGAGATATACGGGAACAGACAAAAGAGATGTGATATTTCCAGCTTAAAGATTCGTCAATCATAACACCTAAATACTTTATACATTGCTTTCGTTCTAATGAATAAGAAGACCCATCGCTATTTATTATGTTAAGACTGACTGGGATATCCTTTTTCTTGCCGATTTCACTATCATGAAGTTTGTTTTACTCATGTATATAGACAGCTTGTTAATATCACACCATCTATACCGATAAGGATAGCAACCGTTCAAGATATAAAACATCACCTGATTTTGCAAATCATTTATTGATTCTTGTCTTCTTCCGAAATTGATTTGCTTTTTGAGGCCCCACATACAATACTGTGGGCGCACAAGAAGTTACGAACAAAAGTCGCATATTTTTTAATCCTTGCTTGTTCTTCAAACCAAGACATTCCCCGATTATTTGAAGGCGGTTGCGGGTTTTCCACTTGCACCGCCAATGCTCTCGCCTCATTCCTCTGTTGGTCCAATAACCCAACGGCGCCGGCAACAAAATTGTTTGCTGCTGGTTGAAGGTTCATCGCTCTTACACCATACCCCTCTTTCTCTAATAGACCGACCGGGGTGGTCATCACTCTTGCTCCATACACCCTTCTCTTCAAATGGACGACCCCGGTGCTTGGTTGCTTTTTGTTTTGGGGTTTGTTGCTTTGGTTTGCATGTTGTTTGGGCGGGGGTTGACAAGAGAGTAGTAGGAAATGGAGTCGACAAATACAACCGGAGCCCAGCATCCCCGACGAGCGTTACCATCATCTCTGGGTCTCTTTCTACTGTGCATCTTTAATAGGTCGTCAGAAATTGCACAGTCGTCGACGAAACTTGAAGGGACGGCATCAGCAGGCAACGGGTTGCAGCTGGGAAGGGGTGTCTTCTTAAGAAGAAAAGGGCAGCGTCTTGAATTCCTTAAAAGAAAGGATGATTACGTCTTCTGTTTTTTTAAATGAACACTAGAACGCCATTTATTCCAGCTTGTAAAGACAACGTCTTTTTAACAATGCCAACCTGAAATGGAAGTATCACAAGAATCACGAGTTGTGCAGATCGCTTCCCAAGATTATTTTAAAGCTTTTTCCTTCACGTTACGGATACATTTTTCAGTAATAATGTTGCATTTTCCGGATACCTCTGGTCACAGGAAGCAAGGTTGTTTTGCACGTATCATCTTTGATGGTAGAGCTACAAATGGTTACAGACAAACGGTTCCTTCTATATAGTTCGGGCACTTGCAACATCACAAGGAATAAATTTCACACAAATTAAATCCCATATTTTTACCATAATTGGAAATGCGGCTTTAGTTTTCAACACATGTAGGCGCGAAACTTCCAAAAAGGTGCTAATTAGACTGGACGCTGTCAGTGTCTAACGAACGTCACTGCCTTTGGCGGCTCAAATACGTACAATGATAGACCAATTTAATCCTAGTTCCATGAATTGTTGCGCTAAACTTTCAGCAACTTGTGAAATCGCAAGGAGGCATCTTTCGAAAAAATGCAGACTTAAGCCATGTTATGAATTAGGTTTCTTAAGATTAAGACTATTATACTTTTTCGGACCCTGCAAGAAGGCGCCAATTAATCTAGATGCTGCATCTCCCCATTGAAAGGCACTAAATCTGTTTGTTTAAATACAGCGTTGGTTTTGCTACATCTTCAGTGATTTGCTTTAGGGAATAAATGGGTGAAAAACTTCGAGGAATGTCTGTTCTTGCAAATTTGGAAAAAAAGGTGGGAATTCGACAAAAACTTCAAGAAGAGTGATGCTTTGTTGGTGGAAAAAGGAACAATAGGTACTTCAAAATGCCAAGAAAGGATATGGTAAATCAAACCCAACTACCGTATTTTTTTTGTACTTTATTTCTCTCTATTTAGCATTAATTACAGAACTATTGATTTCAGAGAATGAAGTAATACTAAATAGGGGAGGGGCACATCTAGGTAGACAAATATTGTGCCCCTCAGTAAAATTATATATTATGACAGCAAAAAAAAAAATAAATAAATAAATAAATAAAAAAACTAGAGCCAAGATAGACATCATACGTGGATACTTGGGACAGCAGAACAAATTTATATAAAGTTATATCATATTTCTACGGAACGATTCAATAACTAGATAATCAGATAATGCACTACGAGTATGATAAGTATGCTGCTCAGAGCGTAAAGTCAGAGAAAAACTCGGAACTTCATCATCATTAAAGTACTCAAAGAACACCAAACATGTCGGGGTTCAAGTAGCTCAGTGGTTAGAGCATTCGACCGGTGTTACGGAGGTCGTAGGTTCGAATCCTTCCTGGGGTTCTGAATTTCACTCTTCGCTCTGGATAACCCTTGTTTCGCTGATATAAATTTAAGGCCAACAGCGCTTGATATTGTTATAAGAACAAGTGCACCTTTTCATGACTGTTCCTCTTATGAGGAACGCTTTTGAGAATAAACCATCCAGTTTGAGTGTTTTTTTTTTTCCTGGGGTGGGGTTGGAAAAAAGGGGAAACGTGAGTTTTGGCATTGCCCTACATATAAATTCATAAAACCTTAGTCATGGGGAGATTTGGGTGGCACTTAGAAGTATTGCAGAGTTTTTAAAATCGGGAACTAAAATTTTGGGAAATGATCTTCCTCATTTCTATTTTTCCCTCCTCCTCCTCCTCCTCCTCCTCCTCGTCGAGAGCCGTACTAGCGGGGGTGGTGCTAGTACTTTGCCACGCGATATTTACATTTTACTTTTTATCGCTTCTCAATACAACAAATGAAAGGTAGTAAAAGATGTATTGAGAAACGATAAAAGTAAAGTAAAACGTAAATATCTCGTGGCAAAGTCCTAACACCGCCCTTGAACTACTACTACTACTACTACTACTACTACTACTACTACTACTACTACTACTACTACTACTACTACTACTACTACTACTACTACTACTACTACTATTACTACGCGTTTCCCATGTGGAAGAAAAAGAGCTGAAATGACCTGATGGTCTCCTTTTGTCCTGAATGACCTTGTTTCGTCTCTAAAATGTCCTTTTTTGTCTGGTGTTATGTCCTGTCAGTCTTTCGAAGGTTAGAATTTGTTGAAACGGTACTATTTTTGCTGCCGGATCTCGAACGGTTAACATGGTTCAACGCATATGCCGTGTTTTCCCAATTCCAAATTGTGGAGCAAAATACCTCGTTATATTGTCTAATCATCATACCGATGTACATGGGTTAGATTATATCAATCGAAGAAAGTGGTTACAAGAAGCGAAAATCCAGCCTAAGCTAAGAGTGACGATTTATCCAGCAAATAGGAGCGAGGGATTAAGAAGACGTTCAAGAGGTGACACAGCCCTATCGAAGCAGGAAGAGCAAAAGGATACAGTCGTCCATCAGTTATCAGCACAGAGACGAGTAAACAAATCGCTGAAATGTCTACCAAGAAGCATTCAGGAGGAGGAGGAGAAGGAAAGAAAAATAATGCATAATAGAGTTTAAACCAATCTCTATTAATTCAAAATGGACACGTTTGGGCAGCCTATTGTTACCACTGTATGACGGTACCCACATGGGTTATCAGACAACAAAAGGAAACCTCGTTGACCAATCAAAGTAGGGAGGTGGGAGCGAGGGATTTCAGAGCGAGGGATTTTAGAGTAAGGGATTTTAGAGCTAGGGATTTCAGAGCGAGGGTTATCATCAGACCCTCTTTGTGTCTGTGCAATCACAGTGAAGGTACACGCGTGGGGTTAAGATGCCCTATTCATGCCGTTAATGTATTCCTCTGCATGTTAATGAGATTCCTGCGTATTTTATTCATGAGATCATGATAATACCCTATGACGTCACCCGCTGTAGGCTTTCCAGTGTAGGGTTTTAAATTAAAGAAAAGGTTATGTTAAAATATTTATCATTAACTGGTAAAAACAGCTTAATTTTTTTTTACAGAGGAGAAACTGAGAAGCGCCCAAAGAAAGCAGGAAAACAGGAGACTACAGAGAAAATTAAAAAGTGAGTGTCAGGTAATATTGCAGTCACAGCGAATGAAAGCTGGTGACTTCAGAGTAGTCATCTACGTGGGCGAACCAGTTGCCCAGATTCCCAGTAACTTTATGAAGTCGTTATTCCGCCATAGCGACGGCCGTTAAAAAATAAAAAAAAAACGTTTATTACAAGAAGCGGCATGGCGATGGCCACTAAATAATACAACCACACTGAAGAAATAACTGCCCAAGTGATCGACAAAATTACACAAAGTTATTTTACGTGTTCATCTGACTTTACTTCGCCAGGGCGCAAAAATGCAAGTTATTCTGAAAAAGAAACTTTGAAATTTACTCAAAATGCAGATGGGATTGTGTTGAGCATTCAAGGCTCACTGGTCGAATAAAATATGTTGTCTTGGTGTATATAAACAGGAATTAATATTCTAAGGAAATGTTCAGGAAATATTTCTCCTTTTCATAATTCAGAAAAAAAAAAATTTGTAACACTGGTAACCTGAGCAAAAATCATCTTTGTACTAGGAGGCACCGTCATTAAGTACAACACGTTATGTCTTGTTCTCGTCGATAAAAAAGAAGTTGAAAACAATATAACAACGTATGTAAGATATTGCATTTACTAACTGTAGCTCACCGCTGGGAAGTTTGCATGTTTAGTTCAGCTTGATGACTAATAGAAAAAGACTGACCAATAGTGCAGAATATTTTAGGTGATAGCAAAAAATTATTTAGAAGAATCATAGCCGACTATATATACTAACGAGCGAGGACCTAAGCAGAGTAAGAGCTAGTAAGAAAATAACGTTAACTTGATTTCTTGCCTATAAATTCTAATATGCTTTATATTATAAAGTCTGGGAACATTGTAAAGTGGCAGCATATAAACTTAAATATTGAATGTTTTTTTTTTACTTAGAAACAAAACTCCCTCGCTATAAATTGAGCAGCCGTCCACGTGGAATCTGTGTTATTATCAACAACATAAACTTCCATAGGGGGCAGAAACGCGAGGGCGCTGAATTCGACGAGAGAGAGTTAGTCCGGCTATACACGGAGCTCCATTTCAAAGTGTATCCTTATAGAGATCTCGAGTGGGATAAAATGAGGGGGGTAGCGGTTGATTTCGCACAGAAAGATCACACCCAGTTTGACGCGTTTGTGTTCATCGTCATGTCTCATGGTGGAGATAAAGACATCATTTATGGCGTGAAAGGAAGACATGCCAGAGTTGAAGATTTGATGTCGGAGTTCAAGGCGGCCAATTGCCCGACACTCAGAAACAAGCCGAAGGTCTTTATAATCCAGACTTGCAGAGGCTCGTCAGATGAAAGATTAACCCCTGCCTTTGGTGTTCCAGACGCTGCAGCTGTATTTACTCCCGACTCCACTCTCCCAAGAAGTGTGTGTCCACAAGAAGCTGATTTTTTGTTATCCTTTGCAACTGCCCCTGGTTATAAGGCCTGGCGATACCCGTGGTTTGGTTCGCCTTATATTCAGGTGAGCGTTTAGTTTTTGGTTGAGAAAGACTCAGCAAATACAGGAACGAGGTTGTTTCCATGCAATTTCATTTAGAATCGTGAGCGGTTTATCGTTTTCTATTGTTCTTTTTCTCACAATTTCTAAAGAAAGTTCTGAGTAAGAATGGCTTTCCCTGATAATAATAATTATGGTTTTTCGATACAAAGCCTACTGATGCCAAAAACTTGAGTATGGATCTGAAGTTAACGGACTTCGAGTTGACACGGTTAGTTTAATTTCAAATGAGTCTTTAAAAAAAAGGAAATATTCCCTTTTTGCTGTCTGATTTTGCTCGGACGATTTTCATGTCATTTGCTAGCCTGCGTGGCAGGCGCTAGAAAGGGGAAGGAGATGGGGAAAGGAGCGGGCGCGCGCACGAAAAGAGGAGAGAGCGCGCGGAGCGCAACGGGAGGAAGGGAAAAGGAAGCGCCTGCAGCAAAGCTTTAATATGCGAATTAAAGACATCAGCAAAACATTCCACTAATTGGTGAGGCAAATAAAATGTGCACCAACCGTGTCCAAATCGGTAAGGAGAAACAACCACAGGGAGCAGAGGAGTCCTATTTGACCGCATTTCCAGTTAATATTGCAGCGTGAGACGATCTTGCTGATTTTAAGTACGTGTGTGATCAAACTACACGCGATTGTGTTAAGCTGCTGTAACGCTGCTGTTCAAAGCTTTTTAATGGAAGATGAGACTTTTCCCAAGAACTGCCACCAAGTCTCTCCTTTCCTAGAACTGCTTCTTTTGGGTTAAATTCGAGGCCGTTATATGCATGACTTTCCAACTTTAACGATGTTATCTTTATAAAACAACGCTCGCGTCCTTCTTCTACATCGTCCGCCGTGCTCGTTTAATTTTAGAACAACCGATCAAGTTACTTAGGATGTTTTGGAATCAGTGTTGACAAGAGAGAGATTCTCTCTTGGTGTTGACCAATCAGAACACCAGATTAAGTCGGTGATTGACATATAATTAATTCTGACCAGTGGCGATTTTTTCGTCCCAAAACGGCACGAAAAATACAAAGCAAACAATGGCATTGCTGCAGGCGCTTCCTTTCCCCTTCCCTTGCGTTCCCCTCGCGCCGCCCTTTCCTCCTCCTCTTCCCCTTTCTAACGCCTGCCGCCCAGGCTAGTCATTTGCAGAATGCCATCAGTTCGTTTTATCAAATGCTGAGTTGGTCCTTACGCATTATCATTCTTATGTTTTATAAATTTGGCTATTTGGAAAATTAAACTGGCCAATAAATAAACAAACAAATAAATAAAAAAATAAAAAAGCAGATCTGTAAGCTTGAGGATAAAAATAAGCTTAAGATTTAAGTTTACTGTAAACCCTCAGGGGTCCATTTCGGAAAATCGCTCCTGTGCGCGTTGTTTTCAACAAAGAAACCCAGAAAGCGCAAACGTTTAAACGGAAAACTGAAAATGTTTGTTCAACCGAATTAAAGGGATACTGTCCGTCTAACATGAAGAAGTAGATTTCTAATTATTTCTTGTACGGAAAAGGAAGTAATATTATTTTATGGCGATTTTTCTGGGACGCAATGACGAAACTTGAAAAAAGTTTACCTAACTTTTTCAAGTTGCAATCCATTTTCTCCTCGTCTTTCGTGACCATAGACAACCGCAAATAGTTTCAATCCACATATTGATAAATTACAAAAAGTTAAGTGTTCCAGTCTACAAACACATGTTGAGGTTCAGACCCAAATTAGGCGATAGTGCCCCTTTAATAGCCCTTGGTTGCTGCGAACATCCAAACAAACTGGACTATATCTTTCAGGAGGTTAGGCTAACAAAGTATGAGACGATACTCGGATTGGCTCGTGAGAAAGTTGTGCGTTAACGTGTGAGGAACATTTTCTCCAAATTTCGTTAAAATCTAATAAATCTAATAAATTCGTTCGACCGAAGGGAATACACGCAAAAATAAACCCCAGATTTTGGCCTCCAAAGATTTGGCATGTCCAATACACCCGATCTGAGTCGGATCGTCTCTCAGCTCAGACCATCCGACTCTTCACCGGAAGTCAGATGAAGATATTCAAAATGGAAGTGAATTCAAGTTACCGGAAGTGAGCTTGCCAACCTGGAGAAGGCTGTTGAAATTTTGACGGACCGTGACGGATGGTGACGACCCGACACAGTTAAAGTCGATCCGGCGCTCCAATAGTCAAGTCGAGATAGTGTACACTTGGCACGCTACAAACAATAATATCTATCTTTTGCCGGAAAAAACTGTTGGGTACAAATAAATTGTTGCATTTGTTCTAAAAGAGTGAGGCTACAAACACGCTACGCACGATGTATATTCTTCGTTCTAAAAGCGTGACGGCCACAGACACTCTTTACGCAATGTATATTCTTCGTTTTAATACCTAATGACCAGGCAGAGCTTGACGCTACAAAAACGGAAAACACAATATATATTCTTCGTTCTAAAAGCGTGAGGCCGCGCACATAAAATTCTTTGAATATTCTTGGTTCTGAAATTTGAGGCCACAAACATGCTATATACAATATATGGTCCGTTCAAAAGCGTGTGGCCACAAACACGTTTCACACAACATGTTTTCTTCGTGGAATCACAAATTTTTGTCACCTTATTTTCAATAACTGCAGCTTATATCACTTCTATCATATCAGAATTGTAGTTTCTTTTAAATATCCAGAAGTTGTTTTGTTTCTATGTGACACCCAGTAGGCTTATCGTACAAATGGGCCCTTTGCAGCTGGTCAGTCACGTGGTACAAAAACGCCATGCTGGAGAGCAAGCGACGCAATGGGACATGACAAACAATGAAAATTACCATTTTAAATGATGTAAGGTCTTTGTTTGTCATGTCCCAGTGCGTTGCTTGCTCTCCAGCATGGCGTTTTTGTACCACGTGACTGTCCAGCTGCAAAGGGCCCATTGCGTCCTTGCAGTACAATGAACTCGTTCTTATTGTTATTGTTATTAGTCCTTCGCTTACAATTGCTTTCTGATTCTCGAAAACTATACGGCTAATGGTCTGCTTTTGGGTTCGCACAAGGCCTTTTTGTTCACGTTCAAGCAAAACGCGTTGAACTGTTTTGAGAGTTGCCATCCGTATTTGTTGTCAGCTGTCGCTGTTTACCTCCAAATTAAGTGGCAACATCTAGATTTTGCTTTGGCTCTCTCAAAACATTTTTTTTCTCTCTGCTAAGCTTGAAAACATTCGCATAGACACTTCTCTTAACATATTGGTTATTCAGAACTCGAAAACACCAGGCGAATCGTTTACGTGTATGTGACATGTTTCTCAGAAGCAATCCAGATGTCACGCATTGTAAAAAAAAACTTGAAATTCAAACTGCTCTATTTTCAAAACAAAGTGTGTTACTTGGCTGAAAACAGGCCAGCAGATATATCCTTAAAATGTCATTTATCTCATGAAGGTAAAAAAATCTAAATGTTTAATTTTAGTTTTTTCCTGATGTCACGTGAAAACCGAGAATTTGCAAACTGGTCTCTAAAGCCTGGTTTCCTTTGACCGCAGACGATCGCAAAGAGAGCTGTCTCCATATAATCGCAGACGATCGCAAGCGATCGCAAATCCGACTGTAGCCATACAGTTCGGTCAGCGGAAATGTCAAATGTACACGCGCGTGGTCGGAATTACAAATATTATGGGATAGGTTTCGATCACAGATCGCCGAACTTTGGTTTCCATATGATCGCAGGATCGCAGGCGATCGCAGAAGTGTGTTTCCATATGATCACAGACGATCGCAGAACGTTTTGCGATCCGCAATCGTCTGCGATCATATGGAAACCAGCCTTAAATATAGAACTGTCACAACGATCGAGTTGTGACATCTTCCGGATCAAATTACATCAAAACAACTTTATGGAAATTTGCGATTTTCTAAATATAGAACTGTCACAACGTTCTAATTCAAGTCGATACTCACAGCACGTGCGGATGCATGTTTACTTAAGCTTACGCTTACATTTCGTGGTCACAAGTTTCAAATGACACAGTCCGATGCTACGAGTCAAGGAAAGCAATTTCGTTTAAATTCGAACTATCAAGTTCGCATTCGTAGTATCAAGGATTTATGGTGGAAAAAGATGAAATAAAAACACAACACTCACCTAGAAAATACTGCTCCAACTTCAGCAGACAAACGACGATCCGGCAGACTGGATGATTTCATAAGTCACCGAGCGTGTCGGGCGATCGGCGATCGCAAAGCGCCAAAATCGCTTAAAACACAAATTCACCAACTCTCCACGCAAATCTACTTAAAACAGCAAGGAAAATTTTCGCTCAGAAACACGCACAGATATAAAGCTCCGCTGATTTCCACAGGGCGGACGTCGCTTCGATCTTTTGTCATGAAAGATTGCTTGCGTGGATTTGCATAAACTCTTCACGCTCTGTTGACAAGAGGTCTTTAACGGTGGAAAGAGCATTTTGACACTTTCAAACAATACGAATTGCTCCAATTGTATCTGCATTGTCTACGAACAGACGCAGAGGGAAATCTTTCAACTCCCGTGTGGGAATTCGTCTATTGGGATCTTAAGAGGCCGAAACCGGCGGCGGACCTTTGCAACCTCGTTCAGAGTGGCGTTGTGCCCGCAAAGCATCATGGGTACGCCACTTTTCCCGGGCGACGCTTTTCAATGGGCGCGATTCTGTAATGCTTCCAACGTAATCTTAAATTAGGCAAACCTTTTCACGCGGACAAACTCAACTGGATTAAAGTCTTTACAAAGATATCGCAACATCCTTAGTAATACAAGCAAGACAGTCCACCACAAAGGCTGAACAGAAAGACATTTATGAGTTACGTGGCTCAAGGCTCTCGATGGTGCAATAATGATGCAATCCTTTGCACTTTGGACTACGATGAAATACCGCCACGTGCCTTCTATTGTGCATTGCCCAATCAAAACACCGCCACGTTATTTTATTGTGCATTTTGCTACACAGGAAAAAAAGAGACTGAAATCTGGCATGATTTATAATTCGGCATACTTACAGTATCCCGAGTAAAAAACGCCGAAAGATGACATGCAATATTGCCAATATTTGAGTAAATTTTTTCCCGTGCCTTATTGCTGTAACAAAACATGCATCTTTTCAGTGGTGGTGAGCCATTCGATGTTGTGTTCGTTTTTCTCGGCTATTCGCTGTCATGCTCTTATTACTTTTAATCCCCCCTTATATTAAGCTAAAACATGACAGCTCTTTGCTTCACCTGTCCCTTTTTTGAGGAGGCGTTTACCGTTAGCGCCTTAGTCTTTTCAACGACCCGAGCCTGGAACCCGCAAATGTAGCGCATGGATAACACGAAATAGAATTGTTTATCAACGATTGGGATGCTTATAAGCCTGCTTACCCGAAGCCAACATTCCTTTCCCGCCACTTAGCCAATCACATTTTACCTACTATATTCTGGAAGGTTGACCTTGACCTCAGGACGCTTTTTTGTAGCGAAGAGTAGCGAAGACAGAGCTTGAGCAAGCTTTTATCACAGTGTGCTCTACGTTCAAACTTTCCTGTTTAAATGCATATCAACTGACTTCATAAAAGAATTTGTGAGAGGAAATAGCGATAATATTTCCGTCAATATGCCGACTAGTAACTGTTGTTCATAGAAATGTAGACATGTACACATTCATTGTTTTTTTGTTTTTGTTTTTTGTTTGTATTTTTCTAAGAAGTGTGAACCTAATTGAAACTAAACTAGGGCACAATTACGCCTGTGTAGATGTTTTTGCAAAGAAAACAATGCTGGTCAAAAACAAGCGGTTTATAGATACCACTAACGTGTTTAACTTGTTAGCTCAATTAATTATGATAAGCGAACGAAGCACCTCCATAAACTCAAAATAGCAACAAAGAATTGCCGGCACGACTTAAGTAATATTTCACATCAAGTAAGAACGCCTACGTTTACAAAATAACTTCAGCATTCTGATGGTAAACGAAAATTTATTGGAGGCACGTGGAAAAGATTGGAGACTTTGTGGGGGCGGGGGAGATTTGGAAAATTGGGCGTACCTGTGGAAAAATCTTGGCTTTGCCCCTGGTTGTGACTAATGCCGAAAACAAATACTGATATGTGTGCATATCCCACTGATATCCCACTGATATCCTGCTTCTGTTTTGAAGAA
>JAEMWC010000258.1:450000-557500 GCA_016490735.1 Pachyseris speciosa
TAGTCCATCGGCATCTGCTTCTTCATCGTTCATGTCGGTATCTTCGTCGTCGGCATCAGCGAGTGGTTCGTCTCTATACGGACTTATTTCGCCTTCTGCGAACCCCCATTCTTCTCCTGAATCGTCACTTTCTTCTCCACTTTCCATAGGATCATACGAATTACTTGTATCTGTATCGCTAGACATTTTAATGCGTTCAAAGTCTCCAAACACTGCTAAGCAAGCCAAGTAATTCACAGGTGTCTTTGCTAACAGCTGAGTATCGTGCAAACAACGTGACGTCACTTAGTGGAAAAGTAGTCCCCAGTTCCCGACAAAATTTTAAGCTAACATTTGCCTGTTTTGGAGCCTAAAAATCGCCGAAAAAATTTGTTTAGACATTTCTAAATCATGAATCCTTTCTTTATGCATATCAACGAAAGAAAAAAGCCAATAAAAAATTTCGTTTCATATACACTTTAAAGGATCTCTAATTTTTAGACTTTTTACTGTTGTATGCATGACAGCCTCATATTGTCTAGGTGGGTTTGAGTTGATTTAGGGGAGTTAGAATAGCAAAGCGAGACTCTTTTGTCGTTTTATTATGTCATTAAGCTTGTAAATTAAGCCATTTTTATCTTTTCGATAGGCGTAAAGAAATTTAAAAAAAAGTTGGTAACCAGTTGTCTTTCAAACAACAAACAACATCTAAACAGCTTTATTTTCAAAATTTGCACAAAAAAGGCTGCTGGCCCGCAGGTAGCTGGGGCTAATCTAGGTGGGCCAGACTTACAATTAACTAAAGGACAAATTATCAGTACAATTGGAAAGGAATTAATAAAGAATAAGGACGGAAACTAACAAGATGTAAGGAAATGCGAGAAAAATGATTTAGTGCAAGTTTGAGGAAAGGGAGAATGGCGCTATTTAAGTGAGTCTTATTTTTTTATCTGTGAAGTTAATTGTTATACGACTTAAAGAAAGTCATCTTACATTGATCAAATGTAACGAATCTGTGTTTAATTGAAAGGGTCACAAAGGAATGGCTTAAGCTGAATACAGGAACTCTGCAGTGTGCATTGGGTGGTCAGGCCCAAACGTATACCCAAAAATCACCAAAAAACTCACAAAATATCCCACAACATAGCATCCTGGGATGAGCGCAGGGATTTTTAATTGCTTGAAACGCGAACGATATATCAACGTTAATCCATGTTAAGCGGCTAAAAAACGATGTTTAGGTTAAATCCCGCCTTAAGTAAAAGGACTGTGAGACGGGACCTACGGTTTATCGTCCTTATCCGAGAAGACTAGAATTAAGTCTAAGCCGTTTGTATAAATCATTACAATGGCAGCACTTTCTACTTAATTATTTAAAGACCCTGGGTGTTGGTCCGGCCGGGGTTTGAACCCGCGACCTCCCGCACGGTATTCCGGTGCTCTACACAGTAATTTTCAAAGAGTTATTTTAACTCCTGAAGTGGGGTTAAACTAACTCCTCAAGGTGGAGTTATTTTTGTTCGGAGTGACTTTAACTCCAAAAAGAGTTATTTTAACTCCAGCAAAAGAGTTTTCTCTTCAACTGGGGAGTAAATTTAACACCTAAATTGGAGTTACATTGTGGGAGTTATTGTAACTCTGAATTGGAGTTAAAGTTAACTCTCTGTGGAGTTAAATTAACTCGTTTGTGGAGTTAAATAAACTCCTTTTGTGGAGTCATTTTTAAGGGGTTAGTATAACTCCCCTTAGGGAGTAATTATGGAGTGATCGCAACTCTCCAAGAAGAGTTAAAACAACTCTATTTGGGGAATTATTTTCATAGAGTTACTTTACCTCTGCAAAGGGAGTGGATATAACTCCTCGTTTAGAGTCATTAATGCATTTATAGGAGCTGGCATAACTGAAACTAAACAGAGTCATTGCTTTACTGTTGTTATTTTCAACTCTGTTCAAAGGCTCGTGGGATAGAGAACATGAAAGCTTGGACCACTCGCATGACAAAAACGTTGCAGTGGTATGCCATATTCGTCCCCTTTTGCAATTCACTATTGGCTCGCTGAAACAAAAGAGCTTTTGTAAATGCATCGTTTTCGGTGGAAAAAGCGGCTTCCCAAAGGTCATGCTGTTTATCTCTTCCTTCCCCACCCCGGTAAGCTTCTGAAGCTTTCCTTCCCTTCCCTTGTATCTAGGGAATACAGGTTTGAGAAGAAGGAAAAGTTCGAGAAAAATAATCCCGCGGATCGAAGGATAAATGGATGAAATATTGGCAGTACAATGTAATCACGAAAGGTCACTCTCTTATCACTGGTCACGCTCCCTACCCTACAAGAAAATGATTAGAACACGTGATGTAACACGTGAGCGATCTCGCGTTCAAAGGTTTGCGCCACTGGCGGTTGGTATTGAAAATTGTATGGAGTCGGCGTGCATTTATCTTCATTTTTGGATCTTTAAGTACGAAAGAAACTCTATCAGGTAAGTGTTTTAGAGACTTGTGTTTCTTTTTAGTCGATTTGTCTCGCTTTAACAGTTTATTTGTAAGAATACTGACAAAGGAGGCGGTGGTGAATGCTGCATGTAACGTGTTAGCTTAACGGTTGTGATTTTGTTCCCGTAAACCTTTCCGAAAATCACGATTAAATGCCTTCATTCAGTGCTCCTCGATCGAAGACCAAGAGAAATATATTAATTCAAGTGAATTTTCGCAGAAACAGCAAACCACAACGAGTTATTGAGTGATTTTTGTAGCAAAATACAAGCACAAAACTTCGAAGCGTTCACGTTGTAATCCATCTCTATCCGTTCTAAAGACGATTATTCAGTCTCAACTTAACTAAATAGTTTGAAGTTTCACTGAATTTATAATAGTATGGCGTCCTAACAAGAAATGAACAGTTGTTTTCAAACGTTTTCATGTATGTTAATGTCTGTCAACTTATCAAAGTGTTGCATTGCTAACGGAGGAAAATAAACTTGTTATTTGTGTTATTTGTCTTAGATAACCATGGATGAAGAGTTAGCAAGATTTCTCAATACAGTCTGCAGTTAATATAAGCAAGAGTCCATTGATAATCTTATAAATGACGAGGTAAGTTTTGAGACAGTGGCAATTATTGGCTACATGATCATATACAAAGTATTTAAGCATACATCTTAATTTGAAGAAAGTCTGCTACAAATCCAAAAGGGCAAAGAAATGAACCTTTCATAATTCAACTACAAATTAATGCTGTGCTTGTTGGTTAGATGGCAAACATGGCTATTTGTTCCAAAGAATATTAATAAAGGAAAATGTTGTATACCTTGTTTCTTGCTGTGCAGGAAATATTTCTCAGGATGCAGGAATTGAAATATTTTTATTTGGGTGTTGCTAAATTTGGACAGTCAACCCTGTTAAACACAGCCACAAGTGAATTAATTGCAATGTTGTTGTTGTTGTTGCTGCTGTTGTTATTGTTATTATTATTCACTTTCATCAGGGCCATTTGGCTGTGTGAGATTTATTTATTTGAGTGTTTGACTAGGTGTTTTTTTATGTTAGTAGCACCTCACATTTAAGAATAATGTACTTGTAATCTCATGCAACTTCATTCATATCACACAGAACAAACTACAAGTTGTAGTCTTTTTGATATGAGGCAGAAGCTTGTATAGTTAAATGTGCATATTTCCTTTCTTTTAACATGAAGGCTGAGTTTGATCAGTTCTTTGGCAACTATTTAGGATAATAGTAAATTTTTCCTCTAAAATAATAATCATGGGTGATCATATACTGTAACTTCAAGCAGATTATATATTTGAGTTGCTTTTTCACTGAAATGGACATGGCAGTTTTGTTTGTTTGCATCATAACATCTACGTACCAGTGACTCTGACAGTGCAGTCTCCCAAACAGCCATTATTAGTGGTTGACACAACACTAAGGGAGCACTGTTGCATGACGACCACTAATAATGGCTGCCTCAGGTAGACCATGCAACAGTGGGGAATAATGACAACTTTTAAATTTCATATCTGGGGTTTACAATGCATACATTTGCATAAAAAGATAATCATGCTGAAACTGATGTCTAGATACTCAAGTACTGAATACATTCTTTTTGTAGGATGTATGTAGAGTCCATTGATGTGGAAACAAGGAACACCAAAGCTCTCCAGGATTATAGGCATTGGTGACTTAAGGACCTGGCCCCGGTTGTTCGAAAGACGATTAATGCTAACCCAGGATTAAGAGTTAACTGAAATCTTAAAGTGCCTATGAAGCGAAATTTGTTTCTTGCTAATTTTAAAGTTTACCCCTAAAAACGCAAGAATCTCAAAATATGAAGTGCTTGTGATTAAAATTGTTGATTTTACGAGCATTTGAAGTTGGGCTATTTTGCCTTTAAAAATGGTCAGGGGTCTGGGTCGTGATGTGACGTCATTTTGGGTACAAAAATGTGTTTGCGCTTATGAATTATAGTGAAATAGTTGGAATTCTTGTCCCCAAAATTACGTCAAAATTACGTCACAGCTATTGTCACGTGTCTTTTTGGCCGCGCGATTCAAATGCCATTTTTGAGGGCAAAATAGCCCAATTTCAAAGGCTTGTATAATCGCCGATTTTAATCAAGAGCACCTCAAATTTTGGAATGTTGAGTTTTATGAATTAAACTTTAAAATTAGCGAGAAACAAATTTCGCTTCATAGGCACTTTAATCTCACTCGTTGAGAAAGTTTTGTAAATCAAATTGTACGCTTAAAGTAAAGTTAAATTCCAATCAAAACTTAAGGATGAAAGTCTTTTTGAAATGTTTTTGTTGAACATTACCAGTATTTACAATTTAGACTGTACTCAAAGTTTGCTCTAACCCGTGATTACATAGCTTAATCGTGCTTTGAACAACTGGGCCCTGCTGTGTATTGCATTGGAGGGAATTGAAGTGATTTCCCTGGGGACAAGCAACGTGGCATTGTAGTGGGGCTTCATGTGGCTTGTTAAATATTTAAATATATACCCCACCAAGTGTGGCAATGTATTTCTATTTTGTGAAGACAGATGCCAAGAAGCAACAAAGAGAGTGGCAGTGAACAAGTTCACCTCTGCCCTCTCATAATTTCAATGTTTCTTTAAGGAGCCACTGTCATGAGTTGACTTCAAAACATTTAACAATTCTTTTTTCCTCTCTTAAAGGAATCAAATATTCATGTTTGCCCAGAGTTTCTGAACTTTTTACTATAACCATTGCCAACTTGTCCATGCCAATTTAAATTTGGCACATCAAACTGAATTTTTCAAGTTTAAATTTGAGTAACTGACAAATGTGCTTATGTGATAGTGTTCTGTTAAGGCTTCAGCCAAAAACAAAGTTTAAAATGTTTTTAATGTACACATACCATGTGTATCTTGTTCCTGATAGAACCTTATGAAAATTAAATTATAAGCCAGTTATATTTTTTAAAGAAAAGATAGAGTTGTGTTCAAACAAACAGATTGAATTTTGTTGTATAGTCGTTTAAATTCAAATGTTCTTCAAATTTGACTTTCATACCTGGAAAGATTGTCGTGTTTAAATGTTTTAATCAATGACATGCATACTTGCACATTATTTATCAATATAATTATTGAAATTTACATTTCAAATGTCAATGATAATACATAGTATGCAAGAAACTGGTGTTCAGATAAGAAAATGAAATCTGATTGAATTAAACATGTTACAGTCAATTTGTGTGATCTGTTGTTTTCATCTTAAAAGGGTGACTGTGCTGGAGTTACTTTACCTCTAATGCTGGAGTGACTATAACCCTGATTATGGAGTTGAAAAAAAACTCTACTCTTTTATGGGGCAGAGTTAAAATGACTCCCTTGTTTGGAGCTAATACAACTCCAGAATTGGAGTTAAAAATGGGAGTTAAAATGACCCCCAAAAAGGAGTTATATTTAACCTAACATTTTAACTCCACATTTGGAGTTACAGTAACTCCCTTATGGAGTTTAAATAACTCCTTTTGCAGAGTTAAAGTGACTCCCACACTGGAGTCATTATAACCCTTAAAAAGGAGTTAAAAAAGGGAGTTAAAATAACCCCCAAAAAGGGGTTATATTTAACCTAAAATTTTAACTCCACTTTTGGAGTTAAAATAACTCTTTAAAAATTACTGTGTACCAACTGAGATAACCGGCCGGCAATATGGGAGTTTCAAGGGATCAATTTTTGATCACTAAGAGGAAAGCCCAAATGTTTATCATCCAGGCCTGCAAAGGCTTTATCGATAACTTCACAGAAACATTCCCATCTTTAACTGGGAATATAAACACCCCACTTGCGGCGTTTATGCCACGGTCAGCTGGCAACCAATCGTGCACTCGTCCATTCTCGCCTGACTCTAACCTTCCACCACCCGCGTTTCCTCCAGAAGCTGGCTCCCTGTTGGCATTTGCAACCAATTTCCTCGGTACATTTTTTAATTTAGATACGCCCGTTTCTCTTCCTTTTCCATTCCTTTCTCTTTGCGGCCGAAATATAAGAGACATGAGAAAGTGTTTTTTAAATAGCCTTTCCAAATTTCAGTACCGTATATATTAACTTTGTTCGGATCTTTGTCCAAGTTTAAATTATCGTGAAGTGCAATTTGGATTTAGATCTTCCGGGGGTTTAATTTCGGAAACATAAACGGCAGACATGAAAAGTTATTTTTTTATACTCTTTCGAAATTTCTTTGCCATTCATTCAAGTTTAGCAAACTGTAGAGTATAAACATCTTGCATTTATACTTCCAAGAGCTTTATTTTTTTCAGCGGTAGAACGTAGACACGAAAGAAAAAACGCCTCTGTTGAAACGTTTTTCTTTTGACCCTGAAACGGATCTGCAACGACAAACGTACTGGAAAATAGCAATTTGATTGGTTTAGCAAACAGACCCAAGCCCGCGAAAGTTGTTATTGGTTCATCGAACACACTACGCATTTTACGCATTTCCAGCTGAAACACATTGCTTACAAGTAATTTCTGTCATATTTAGGTGTTGCCTGGCAGAAACTGTTTTAATCTAGCTGTCTTTTAAACCAGAGACGGATGAAAGAAGTTGCGAACACTTGCGAAAGGCATTTTTCAAGATCAAACGAAAATTGCAACGTGGCTTCATTTTTTTGTGCGTGTGGTAGTTAGTATACTCTCAGTAAATTCCCAGCAAGCTTTGATTCGCTAGTTGAGCTAAACTGTTCAGTTTGTATGTGTTTATTAGAAATAAAGAAGTTCAAATGGTTACTTATGCTGGTTTACTGTATTTTTTTCAATGGACCAACGTTAGACGATACTCTACATTACTTAAATAAGTCACCTACCTCTCGTTCTGCATGTGTTGAGAGGATTGTTTTAGCTTTTTGTAAATAACTTTTTCGTTTGTTTGTTTCTATGTATGCTTGCCGTTTGTTTTTATTTGCTTAAAGCAAGCGGTTACAACTGTATCGAAAAAAAGGAGAGTATTTAGCATTTTGGGACAACATTCAAATCACTCTCCTCAGTAATGTTGTAGAGCACTGGTTGGGGGGGAGGGCATTGTGTTGAAAGTAATGCATTGCGATGTCGTTCCTAGTTTTCTCTCATTAGTTAGCAGTACAGTTCAACATCTACTTGTGGATACTCCTGTCAGCAAATATCTTTATCTGCGATCCCAAAGATTTCATCACGGTGAAAATAACGTTCGACAGATTACCTAACGGTAAGACGGCGGTTCCACGGCCAATGCTAATCCTCTTCAAAAAAAATAACAGGATCCCGGTATCCAATATGTTTGATGCCTTGGGGTCACCTTGTATTGATCGGTCTTTATCCGCAAAATAGTTTTGGAAGTTCATAACATATCTTTGACTTGCGTTATTTACTTAGAGTCCCTCCTGATTGGTTGGCGAAGTGGTGGTTTTTAACTCGGAATTGCATGCCTGAGAGGTAACATCTAGAGGTCACATCGAGATATGTTTTAGTTATGATTTGCCGTGGAAAGTACGTGACAGGTAATTTTTTTAATCGGATTCTTTGAGTAAACTTTGCTTTAAGTCGCTCGCTACCCCGACTTGAGACCACCGTGTGTCTCAATCAAACTTTCAGAATTAGGTCTGAAAGCCCACTGGTAAACGTTCCTTCCTCTTTATCATGGGGTGAATAGAAAACCGACGCTTAAGGTCTAGCGGGGATGTACCTGCCCTATCTCCTCTGCCACGCCAGTATTCTTTCATTGCGGTTAAGCAAGCATCAGAAAAATTGAATGCGTGTGCGGAAAAGAATGGCAATAGTTTCACATTTTGCTTAGATCTTACTGTATGTCTGCACTCGTACACTCAAGACTTACAATGCCGGCGTATTTCAAGAAACTGATAATTGACTCCTCAGGTCACTACATATTTCATCTCTTTCAGAAACAAAATTGCAAGAATCCAAAAAAAAAATGGTATAGTCACGTTTCACTGCATTTTCATGTTTTGGATGCCTTAAGAAGCTATTCATTATAGCCAGGAGCCCATGTTATAACTAACAACAGAGCTGAACTGCATACTGTTTGAACGTTGCTTTTTTAGTTCATGGATGACGTAGTCGTGCCATGGGGCATCGTAGGTAGCTGGATGGCACTCACTCACTCACTCACCCACTCACTCACTCGATTCTTATTAATTTATTCATCAAACTTGGATGAAACGTTTCTTCTGACCCTCCTCTGGTAAGTATCGCATTTGTTCCCTAAGACCTCTTTGCTCAAGATTTTATGTTTCAGGGGGTAGTAGAAATGCGTATTAATTTAACCGATTCACCCACGTTGTTTCTTTGGTAATATTAACTCTTCATTACAATCACCAGAAAGGTGCTTGGTAATTACTTATCTTCATTGCCACAGAAATCCAAGATAAGTTTTCATGCGAGTACTGAATATTTTACTTCTTGTGTTCTTTCAACTTTTTTACTGTTATAAAATTAATGCCATGATTATAAATGTTTTGAGCAGAGAGAAAGAAGACTATTGCTAAATTTACGCCAAGCCCGGTGCACCTAATTTCAGCTCTTGTCGTAGTTTTTTTCTCTGCCTTACAGTATTCCACGAGTTTGTTCGTTGTTCAGCATATAGTCAGAGGAAACGTTATGGTGGTGTTCAAAGTCTAAACGTCATGTTGAAATGTTTAAACAGACGGAGCAGAAACTCTGTAGCTGCAATTTTTCTGTGTGACTTAAAATCCTTCAGTTGGAGCCAGATTATACATGAATGATTTTCCAAACAAAAACTGTTAAATATTTTTAATTAAACAAGCTAATTCTGTTTTTTTAAGTTTATCCGGCAATATCTGCGCACAGTGTTCGTCTTGATTCCAGTCATTAATAGCACTGACAGATTTGGTGTCGTTGAGGTGCTCGTATGAAGTGACAAGGCTTCCTTGTACATGTGACATCTCTAGATTGGATACCAGTCCCCGAATCCCCATTACACTTACACTGTGGATCGATAAAACATTTATACACAATGAGATGCGTAACACAATAGACCTAGCCGGTGACCAGTACTATTATAGCAAAGCAACATCTTCGGGGACCCGGAAGAACGAGAAACAAAACCATATCGGAGTGAACTTGAAGGAAGCAAGTTGAAATCCCTTTCTTTCCTGGAAGCTTGTAAGCTTCAGCCAAGCAAGTCACAACAAAATAACTACAAAAATAACAACAACAGCAGAATAACCAATGAGCCGATTCAAAAAGAAATATAACCTGTCAGACCTCACATCGCCAGTGTTGCTAACGCCGCAAGTGGTAGAATTTGAAAGGTTAACGCTAAGATTTCGCTTACGGGCTCTATGGTACGAACCACCTTGTACAGCATAACTGGTCAGTACAAAAGGAAGATATTTCTTCATTACGTATACTTTCATTTAAGTCGTTTCACTTTAGGATTTCATGCACAGACTTAAATTAAAGTCAAGTTAGAACAACCTTGCTTGCAACAATAAGAAATAACACTCGAAGGTAATTTAGTAGGATTACTTAACTCTGTCAATCGTTATAATTCACAACCACCCTGTACAGCAGATAACTAGCACCAGAGGAAAGCAGTGCTGAGTATCTTTCATTTGAACGATCACGCAAAACGAGTTAGTACTTTCCTGGGGGTCTTATAGCTTCTCAGTTTTCTCATTAATCGATGGGGTTAAAGACACAGGCCAGTGTCCAACATTTCAGCGAACCAATTTTGCCGGGGTTTAAAGCTCGCATAGCTTAACTTACCGGGCTCCACCCTGACACAAGCCAATAGTATCCTCGCCCTGTATGAACAGTAGAAAACAAAAAAGGCTTACTCCAAAACCACAATGTGCAGCTTTAAAAGAAACAGCTACGTGAATCGTATGGAAACAGACATTTCAGAGATGGACGCTACCCCCCGCTCTCTGATAGACTCATCAAAAGAATAATATCTCATTTTTAACACCGGTCTTCATTTACTATCTACAGTTCTTGAAACAGTTCTCGTCCCTGCCCCTCCCCCAGCAACAAACAATGTCAAACGTGGGAATGGAAAACGGGAAGGACACAATTACGATGACTTGAAAGTGTCCCAACGAACGTCTTCGTATATTACTGATACACGACCGAAGTCAACCTAGCGGATGATCCTTAGTTGGGTTTCAAATGGAGTTATAGGCTTCCCCTTCCTTGTCACCTTGAAAGCAAAATTTCCCGGGATACCACGTCCTCGATCACGTAAATCACATCTTCGATTGCCGTGTTGCCAGCATGGTTGTCCTGATGGTATAGTGGTCATCACACCCGACTAGTATACGGGGGGACGTGGGTTCAAATCCCGCTCAGGGCAAATTATCTTTCAAACGTTTATTCAATATATATATATGTATATATATATATATATATATATATATATATATATATATATATATATATATATATATCCCGCTGATCTCCGTAGACGCGTTTTAGTGTACTAACTTCTTTTATTATCTTTTATTATTATTATTATTATTATTATTATTATTATTATTATTATTATCATTATTATTATTATATATTTGCTTTTTTATAGATTTTTTTCTTTTCTTCTTTCTTTTTTTTAGTTTTTTTTTTCGAATTTTCCAGGCACGCACATGCGTACGTGCATACAATACGCATTTGGCAACAAGGACTTTTCTAGTAGAGCTTTGTATGACTACAATAGATAAGCAAACAATTAACAGTTTAGTGCTCAGTTTTCATATATTCGTTTGCGTGTATGCATAAGATTCAGAAACAAAGGAGTTAAACAGCAGGTAAAAGAAACAGATTTGAACATTATTGACTCCATAGTACTCGTCAGAACAAAGTTAGGTTGAAATATTTTTTGCCGAAAATCACAAGATGAGTCCGCCATATTCCCGTCGTAAAATTAAAAGTCAGCAAAAGAAATAAGCCATAAAATAAAACTAGTATAGGTGGTTTTCACGTTACGTCATCGCCGCCATGCTGGTGGACGTAAACAATAGACCTCTCATTATCTCCTTTTGTTCGTCCACCTGTATTTGTTTGTTTCACCATTGTTATCTGCGTCTCCAGAGATTGACAACCACCTATTCCTATTTTTTTCGATTAGTTAAGATGACACCACAAAGTTAATATCATACTTCAAAATCAAAAAGTGAGGTGAAAATACCGGTTTATAACATTTTGACCATTCTTGTAGATTGAATGGACTTCCTCGAATAAGAAGAAATTTCAAAGTGCTGGACTTGTACTGCCAAAAAACATATCCGTCGGCATAAAATTTTCCCTGAAAATTCACCTCACCGGAGTGTAGAAACTGTTAAAGGAGGCGGAGCTTTGTGCTGCGCTTAGTTTAGTATTGTTTCAAGAATTTTAATGACCTCAAGAAAACCAGCCATTAATAATTCGTACAGACAACCATTTTAAGCTAAACTTTGATAATATTTTCAATTTAAAGGAGGCGCTCTAATGTTTAGACTTTTTATTGTTTTATGCATGACAGCGTGAAGTTTGAGTTGGTTTATTAGGGGAATTAAAATAGCAAAGCCTGACTCTTTTGTCGTTTTGTTATGTTATAAAGCTTATAAATTGAACCATTTTTATCTTTTCGGTTGGCGTAAAGAAATTAAAAAAAAAATGCTAACCAGATGTTGAAGTTTCCATTCAAACAACAAACAACAACAAAACAGCTTTATTTTCAAAATTTGCACAAAAAAAGGCTGGCTGGCCCGCAGGTAGCTGGGGCTAATTTAGGCGAGCCAGACTTACAATTGACTAAAGGACAAATTATCAGTTCAATTGGAAAGACATTCAAAACAATACGGACGAAAACTAATATGAAGTAAGGAAATACGAGAAAAAACGAGTTTAGTGCAAGTTTGAGGAAAGGAAGAACGTAGCTATTTAAAAAGTCTTACTTTTTTATCTTTGTAGTCAATTATTATACAACTTAAAGAAAGTCATCTTACATTGATTAAATGTAGCAAATCTGTGTTTAAGAGGCTGTCTCTGCAAAAACCACCCACTCAATTTCGCATCATGCAAAACTAATTGCGCCTGAAACTCTGTTAACTGAAAGACTTTACCAAGGTTAGAATAAAAACAGATTTGGTTTGAATCAAAATGGTTTTTCGGTGGCGTAAGGAGCCATAAAATATTTTGCCCGGTCAGCGCCTGTCGCAATGCAACGTCTCCGAAAAGCATAAAATTGGCATTTTTCGTGGCGCTGTAAAATATTTGATTCGCATCATCCAGCAATGGATCCTATGTAAATTCACTTGTTAACTTTTGCAGTTTTCCGAGAGACTAACATATTTTCTCTTGATTTATTTTTCAAGATGAAATCAAGCATATTACTAAACACTATCAATCGCTGTCGAACGATGGCCGGAAATGGCCTTGCTTCAAGGGCTAATTTTGAAAGTTTGGGACCTAGTTGAATACTCTAGCCTACACAGCCAAAACGTATGGTCCTTTATCGGCGGAGATATGCAAAAAACCCTGTGCGTTTTCAATATTTCAAAAGTTATAACCGTTTGTATCAACATATGTCCGAGCCAAAAAAAATCGACCTATCTCGGGCATATTTTATCATAAGAACAGCTTACCTGCTTCTCAACTTGGGTTTATTTCCACCTCCAGCCATTTCCCAAGCCTTTAAATCATTGAATTCAACGGCAGTTCCAGTAAATAGGCAATTATTGTGGTCGAAACTTAGAACGGCTTTATATCAAACGCGATTTTCTTGTATTGTGTAAGCTAACCACTGCCACATTCGCCATAAATATTCCATCGAAACATCTTTTCAGACCTGGGTTTTCCTCTTGAATCAGGCGATTAACTATCCAAATTTTGTATTAAGAAGAAAACGTGATTTGAAGGCTGAAATATTTTAAAGAAACTCTCACCATTAAGATCGTTGACATCGTTGGAACACCAGGGGTTTACCGGAAGGAGAGAATCAGGAATCCGGAATCCGAATTTCAGAATCCGGAAATCCAGAATCTAGAAACTGGAGTGCGGAAATCAGAAAGAACTCATATAGAGGAGAATATTTGCAACCTAATGTTTCTGCAAATGATCGAACTCTTTACCAACCTCAACAAATCTCTTTCCAGATGAAATGGAAAATTGGCGTCAAGATGTTTCTGTTTTGTATACAAGAACAAAGGGGGTTTGTTCCTTCGAAACATCTTTTCACATTGTCTTCATATCTAGCCAACAGAACCATAATGAGTCTAAGGCATTTTTCAACTCTGTATTTTTCAGAGCAGAATATTTACGAGTAAAATTAGAATAACGGTTTCAGGAAGCACCATTTTCTATTAAATTCAAAGATAACAAAGAAATGGGAAGAAATAGTATACAATTCGTGCCCAATTAAATGAAACAGGTTTCACTTTAGGCACGCGAAACCAACACTATTTGTCTCCAGGGACCTCAAATTAAATTAAATTAAACTGAATTGCTATAGATAAGCACGGAATTATCGAAATCGCAGTTAAATAAGTATGAACAGTGCGCTCACAACTAAAATTGTTGAATGAAAATGGTCCAAAAGCAAATTATACTGATATGTGGAAAAAGTGAAAGTGAAAGTTTGAGTTAAAATTTGATACTTGATAAAAGCGGCCAGTCAACATTTTAAGCCGCATATGCAAAGTTCTTAGGTTTGGACAAGGTCTTTTTCAGGCCAAACATAAACAAGCACAAAAATACCCTGAAGACAATAAAAATATTTAAACAAACGCGCATTTGGTTTTCGACGAACAAAGTAACTTTGGCTTTTTCTATTTTGTAAGAATTGTGATTTTTGTACTGTCCAACATCGAACTGTCAAAATCTGAAATAAACATCTATAATATTGGCAGGGAATAACTAAAAGTGTCCAAAAACGTATCAAGAGCTGTTCATATTGTGGTTGTGATGGGCTATTGGCGGAAAAAAAAAACAGAAAGAAAGAAAGAAAAGAAAACGAAGAAAACAAACACTTTCTGCTCTGACTGTTTTTAACTTAATTCGTCTTACATCGTTTTGCTTTACTCAGTTTCAATCTACATTCATTTCCAAGAATGTTATTTCCTATTTACTATGCTACAGGATGCTACACAAAATCAAGCTTAAGGGAAACAAGACGTAGATGCAAGGACAATAGGAGAAACTATTCGATGAAGTTGGAGGGTTTTTTTTTTATGAAGTTAGAGTTCCATTGCAGATCACACGTCCCTCCCTTGTACGAAGGAAATGAAAAGAGAACGATAGAATTAAGTCACCATGATAAGCCTGGCTTTGGATTGTGTGAGGCTGCGTTCGTGACATCACGTTAAGTTTTTCGATCTCATACATTTACTTTGCATCGGGTGTTGTCTTGATAAGGCGATTGAGAAAAAATGCTTCATGAAATTCCCAATTTTGCATCTTTTGATGCCAAATTTCTTCTTATTTGGGATCAAAAGGTGCAAAATTAATTTTAATTTTATTTTTTCACGCAATGCAAAGTAAATGTTTGAGATCGATGTCGCGCGCCTGTCCTCACACATATAGAATGGTTTGTTTGTGATTTTAGGAAGGAGGCTTAAAAATGACAATTTACTTTTTTGCCTTATTTGCACACCCAGTGGACTGACTTCCAGTTACTTACATCAACATCGCAGAGCGGTGGTTACATTACCAAGAAATTAAATGATAGATACACTACAGTAGAACCCCGGTAACTCGAACTCTGAAGGGAAACGAAAAACTGTTCGAATTAGCGGGGTTTCGAGTAAAATATTCAATTTTCCAGGTTAATAATTAATAGTTATCTATTTTCAGCACTTCGGTATACAATACAATTAAACTTCTTTCACGAGAAACTAATACATTTTGTAACAACTGCGTCCAGTATGGCCGCTGTCTTATGATCGGTAAATAACTGTCAAATACGTGATCTGTTCGTTGCACTAATTAAAATCAAATTGCTCCAGTCTTTGCTCTAGTGTTAGAACTCGATCACACGATAAGAAAAGCTAATGGGATATCTCAGTGGACATCCGTGGCGAGTTATAAGAACCAGAAATTCGAGTTATCGGGGTAACTTTTGATCAAGGGAAACGAAATTTAGTTCGAGTTAGCGGGGTTTTCGAGTTATCCGAGTTCGAGTTAACCGAGAAAAAATGACTGAAAAGTTGGGTAAAATCCAAGGGAATTGAGACTCACTTGGAGTTAGCGGGAGAGTTCGAGTTATCCGAGTGCGAGTTAGTTGGGTTCTACTGTATTTAAAATACGAGACTTACACTACTAACGAAATTACACAAAAAACATTAATAGATAAAAGCCCACTTATGATAGAACATTGATAATGTTTTATTAGCAGTTGCGATCTCCTTTAGAATAACCAGACTATTAAGGCCCTGTTAGGGTAAATTCCGACAGGTGACACGGCTCTGAAACGGCAACATGAAGAAAATGAAATGACGACGAACGACAAGACCGCTCCCTTGAAATGACGACAGCGACAAAAATAAACGTAAAATGGACAGCGACATTGGCGATTTTAAATAAGACAGCGACTTGATGCCATTCAGGCAGAGGAGAATGTCGAGAATTAGTTCATATTTTCAAAGAGTTAATCGTTCTGTCTGTCGTCTGCGTGAAAACATACTGAGTTACGACCGCTGAATTACGACAACGCATTTTTTGTTGGAGAAACGACTTCAGAAACGCTGTGAACTTTCCGAAATTGCGACATCGTCATCAGTCTAACCGGCATGAAATTCCGACAGCTGTATGCGGTCCTTCTGAAATTGCGACATGCAAAGGTTTGAAATTGAGACGGGGGACATAAAGACCCCTCCCCCTCTCCTAACAGGGCCTCACTATCATTCAGCCGCAGAAGAAAACCCGGGAAACATAGCTCATCCTCACACCCACCAAATGCAAAAAATATGATATTTTTGCAATTAGAACCTGGCCAATTAGTCGATACATTGTGGCAACCATATAAGATTTTGCTTGGATTCAATGAGATCTCTTCGTGTGTTTTTTCACACCTCCGAGCTTCAAAATGGTTCCAGAAGGAGGCTGTTTTCTTGCAGGAAACTAAAAGGTGGTTTAACGTTTGTTTCTCACATTTGCAAAAGGTGCAGAGGTCGCTTTCTTTTATGCCATCACGATATAAACTCATTTGAGCTGGTAGTATGTTCTCTAGAATTTTATACTGGAACATTTGAAGTTTGACTTCTTTCGTAATCATAAAAGGCAAGTTGTAGACTTTGCGGAGATCTTTATTAGTAAAACCATGTCTTAAAGTCTTGCTTTCTGATATCAGTGGTTCATATATCTTCTCTAAGATTTTGGAATAGTTTGCGCTTGTGGACAATGTTGAGCGAGAGAGGTCTGCAGTGCTGGTTCTATTGCTGATTTTTGAGATTTGTTTTCCAGGTGGTTGGAATGGCATCGACTAGACCACAATATATGGTAAATGGCGTATTAAAATTGAACTTTGCATTAAATTCCAGGGGATTAAAAAATGCTTGTGTTCGTTCAGCAGATCACTTATGTATACGACATTATTCTCGAACCAATCTCGGTGAGAACACAGGTTTCTTGTCGATCAGAATATTACAGTTATTTCACAACATTTCGAAACTATAGTTATTGTAATTTTTCTTTGACAGGTGCTTCAACTGTTGCCATGCAGTAGCAGTGAGCAGTAAAAATTTGAGTCAATCAAATCAAAACAAAATCAAATCAAATCAAATGTTCGTTTTTGGCGAGATGGGAGAACCGAAGTACCCGGAGAAAAAACCTCTCGGAGCAGAGTAGCGAACCAATAAACTCATGACGCTTATAACGCTGGGAATCGAACCTGGGCCACATTGGTGGAAGGCGAGGACTCTCACCACTGCGCCAACCCTGCTCCCTCAGTCGCACTTGTCGTTCAGGTAATGCTGTAGGTCATGACAATATTTCTATGAACTTAATTAAAGATACTATTGATATAATAATCTCCCCTGTTACTAGCTTGATTAACTTATCCATCACCTCTGGTATTGTGCCAAATCAATTAAAAATTGCTCGAGTTATTCCTTTATTTAAATCTGGTGAACAGGATATATTTACAAATTACAGACCCGTGTCTGTTTTACCTGCATTCTCTAAAATTCTAGAGAGAGTCATGTACAATCGTCTTTTAAGGTTTCTTAATGTCTATAAAATTCTCTCTGATAATCAGTATGGTTTTCGCAAACATCACTCCACTGCTTATGCTCTAGCTTGTTTGTATGACAAAATCTCTTCCGCTATTGAAAATAAGGAATATACAGTTGGTATTTTTATAGACTTGTCTAAAGCCTTTGACACCGTTGATCATCAAATTTTAATTTCAAAACTAGAGCATTATGGTGTTCGAGGCACTGCACTTAGATGGTGTGAAAGCTATCTAAGCGATAGACAACAATATGTAGAATTTAATGGTATTTGTTCGGATTCTTGCCAAATAAAGTGTGGGGTGCCTCAGGGCTCTATACTAGGCCCCCTCCTCTTTCTGCTCTATATAGATGATCTGTGTAATGTGTCAAAGGTGGTGGACTTTATTCTTTTTGCTGATGACACTAACATATTTTTTTCTCACAAAGATTTTAATTTACTTTCCGAAACCATAAATTCTGAAATGTGTAAATTAACACAGTGGTGTCGAGCTAATAAGCTGTCAATTAACTTTAAAAAATCGAATTTTATGGTTTTAGACAACGCCAAAGGAGGCAAACACTTGATCTATCTATTCAAATTGACAACAATAAGATTGATTGTGTGAAAGAAACAGTATTTTTAGGTGTTATCCTTGATGAGCATTTGTCATGGAAGCCTCACATTCTTAGTGTCTCTAGAAAATATCAAAATCTATAGGCATTATTCATAAGTCAAGTTTTTGCCTTCCCAAAACTTCCTTACACTGTTTGTACTATAGTCTAGTTTACCCTTACTTAATATATTGTGTTTCAGTTTGGGGATCGACATATCAGAGTAATTTAAATCGCGTTATTCTTCTGCAAAAGAAGATAATAAGAATAATATCTAAAGTTCCTTTCGATTCCCACACTGATGTTCTTTTCAAAGAAAAGGAGATTTTGAAATTCTCTGACATTTATTTATACCAGATAGGTAAATTCATGTATCTATTCAAAAGAGGTTTACTTCCTAATTATTTTCGTGATATGTTTACTCTCGCAAGCCAGTTACATTCGCATTATACTAGAAATTGCAACCTTTTTTACATACCTCCCTGCCGAACTAATATTCGAAACTTTTCAATTCGGTTTCAAGGACCTAAGTTTTTCAACTCGTTAAGTCATGATATTCAAAACAGTGAAAGCATCCGTTTGTTTGGGAAAAGACTTAAAAAATTCCTTCTTTCTTAGGCAAATATACTCATTGTTGAGCTACTTACTTCTTCTTTTTCTTTTTTTTTCTTTTCTTTTAAAAATAATACATTTCATATTTCATGCTGTCCCCGCAATTCGTATGATGTATCCTATATTGTCAGGAAGCCTATAGTTCATAAGCCCCCGGCTTCTATATAGGCTTTCTTGTCATTACCACCTTAAATATTTGTAGTCTATTGTCTTAAGTTTAAGTTATTATAAATTTCTTGTGTTTCGTATTTTTAAATTTTGTATTTTTATGTGGTTAATGGCAAATAAATGGAAATGGAAAATGGAAAATACAATCTTTTTTATGGAAAAGTCTCATTTTCACAACAAAGGTTGCACATGTAGCGTCGATTTGAAAGTGAGGATTTAAGGAACTAAAAAACTCAGCATCATATCCCATAGTGGCCTGATAGATTTAGTCATGATTTTGTTTACGTAACCAAGTGGAATTGAGTTCTGAAACTTGTATATAGGTTGATCTTCTTTTCCAAGGCAAGTGATGTGAAATTAACTCTAGGGAAGCATTTCATATGAATATCTTTTTTGCATTTTGTGTACCAGCACATGAACACAGAACTTAAAAGAAGGGCTGGGACATTCAGCAATTGATGTAACCTACACTAAAGACCACTGGGAGCTTAGGCGAGGTAGTTGGATATGGGGTTGCAAATGGAAATATGATGGCAAATAAATGACAGGCCTGCGCGGACTCCTTCAGTGTGGTTTTTGCGGTTGCCTCGCGTTAGAGCCTAAAAAGTCTATTTTTACTCTGACGAGTGTGTCTTTAAGAGTTTTACCTCTTTTGTATGATATTCTCGGAGTTTTAGGATAGATCGTTCTAAGCAGTGGCTGATTTTGTATAAATCTCCAGTGTTCCATCAATATCTGTTTCAGGTTTTTTACTCCTGGGTGGTACGTGTTTTTTCTTTTGTTTTAGAGCCGATGATCTAGAGGCAAAGTTGACCCCTGACAGACACCTTTCTATTATATTTTTTGGAAGGCCGCGCGCTCTCAGGCGTTGTTTGAATTTCACAAGGCTCTCTTCAAATGTTGTTTTCGAAGAGTTAGTTCTAAGCATCTTATTGCTTCGCCTGTAATGAAACAATTTTTCACGCCTGGGGGTGGCATTAAATGAAGTGTGTATATTCATGGAAAGGTTTCAGTCGGCTTGAGGTGAGTTTTAATGTCTTGGATGGATTCGTTTTTGAATCCCATTGTACCGTGGTCTTGGTTGTGATGGTGGAGGGCTGTTCTCCGTATCATTTTTTCCCTCGAACGGAATGTAGAGCATATTGTGGTCATTAAAATTGTCGTTGCCCGTGTCGTAACGAAACTCTGGCGTAGGTGGTGGTGAAAAGTTGCTTTCAATGTTTTCACCAGAACTTGGTTCAAGGTATTGCGCCAATGAGTCGTGAACGTGAGACATGCTGCAACTGTTATAAGAGGCTACAACAGTACCGGCGGTTTCGACTCTTCGCGAGTCTCTTCAGCTGTTGTTTGAATGTGGTGTTGCAAATTGTTTGAGGGAAAGGTAGAGGAGTTATCTCAATTCCGTTCCCGTAAAATGACCACAATATGCTCTACATTCCGTTCGAGGGAAAAAATGATACGGAGAACAGCCCTCCACCATCACAACCAAGACCACGGTACAATGCGATTCAAAAACGAATCCATCCAAGACATTAAAACTCACCTCAAGCCGACTGAAACCTTTCCATGAATATACACACTTCATTTAATGCCACCCCCAGGCGTGAAAAATTGTTTCATTACAGGCGAAGCAATAAGATGCTTAGAACTAACTCTTCGAAAACAACATTTGAAGAGAGCCTTGTGAAATTCAAACAACGCCTGAGAGCGCGCGGCCTTCCAAAAAATATAATAGAAAGGTGTCTGTCAGGGGTCAACTTTGCCTCTAGATCATCGGCTCTAAAACAAAAGAAAAAACACGTACCACCCAGGAGTAAAAAACCTGAAACAGATATTGATGGAACACTGGAGATTTATACAAAATCAGCCACTGCTTAGAACGATCTATCCTAAAACTCCGAGAATATCATACAAAAGAGGTAAAACTCTTAAAGACACACTCGTCAGAGTAAAAATAGACTTTTTAGGCTCTAACGCGAGGCAACCGCAAAAACCACACTGAAGGAGTCCGCGCAGGCCTGTCATTTATTTGCCATCCTGTTGTAGCCTCTTATAACAGTTGCAGCATGTCTCACGTTCACGACTCATTGGCGCAATACCTTGAACCAAGTTCTGGTGAAAACATTGAAAGCAACTTTTCACCACCACCTACGCCAGAGTTTCGTTACGACACGGGCAACGACAATTTTAATGACCACAATATGCTCTACATTCCGTTCGAGGGAAAAAATGATACGGAGAACAGCCCTCCACCATCACAACCAAGACCACGGTACAATGGGATTCAAAAACGAATCCATCCAAGACATTAAAACTCACCTCAAGCCGACTGAAACCTTTCCATGAATATACACACTTCATTTAATGCCACCCCCCAGGCGTGAAAAATTGTTTCATTACAGGCGAAGCAATAAGATGCTTAGAACTAACTCTTCGAAAACAACATTTGAAGAGAGCCTTGTGAAATTCAAACAACGCCTGAGAGCGCGCGGCCTTCCAAAAAATATAATAGAAAGGTGTCTGTCAGGGGTCAACTTTGCCTCTAGATCATCGGCTCTAAAACAAAAGAAAAAACACGTACCACCCAGGAGTAAAAAACCTGAAACAGATATTGATGGAACACTGGAGATTTATACAAAATCAGCCACTGCTTAGAACGATCTATCCTAAAACTCCGAGAATATCATACAAAAGAGGTAAAACTCTTAAAGACACACTCGTCAGAGTAAAAATAGACTTTTTAGGCTCTAACGCGAGGCAACCGCAAAAACCACACTGAAGGAGTCCGCGCAGGCCTGTCATTTATTTGCCATCAGCAAAGATAGGTGCATAACAAGATCAGAACACAAGCAATATTTTTAATGAATCATATGTTGTTATGAGTAGTATTCTGAACTAACATTACATTAACATTGCTAATAATTTTTAAGCCAACAAGATTTACAATTTGACCTGGAGTGTTTTATCTAAGAGGAAGTTCAATAGAGATAGCCTGTCACCATAATAGATTCCAGAACAGTAAACAGAACAAAAACAAAACATTCTAGGCTATCAATGCTTCTTTATTTATAATTAGCAAATATTGTCCTGCAATCGGGTTTGACAGTCTTAACTTGTCAGCAGTTGTAACACATGTATATACCACATTATAAATTCGGTAAACCAAAACACTACTTCATTCGACCTTTTGTATTGTCCAACAACTTGTTTCAGTGTTAGTAAGCTTAAATAAAAGACATTCATATAAAACATCATTAGCATTATATTCCAAAAATGATCTTTGAAACGCGACAAGGCATTTTTTCTTATAAGGAAATTGTCATGAGAGCCGATTCTTGATCGGTATTGTTCAACAGAGATTCCATTTTCACTTACTTCTGATGAATAAATCGTGGGCTAGCAGACTCGATCTTGTCAACTGTCCGTGCATGGTACGTCTAATTCAACAGCAACAGCATCGCAAGGACAACACAAGCAAAGAAGAATCTCTTTTCCTTTCAAGTAATTTCAGAGGCTTCCAAATACTTTCAGACACTTTTAAGCAGGTTTGTTGTTAGATTGAAGCCATTATACAAATGTTATCTTTCGAGAGTCACTAAAGGTCCAGAATGTTGCCCTGTACATGTGTGAGTACAAATCCTGCTGTACTCGGCACTAAGAAGACAAGCCAACTGTAGGAAAGTCAGCGTGTGAAATCGAAGCAACAAAGATGAACAAATAACTGAATTTACACAAACACCAAATGGCCGCTTTCTGAAGCTTATGTAACTTAACCGAGCGTAGACTGGAACCTATCTAAACCACGTGACAAGCGCTTTGTTCACCGTGGCAAATCCAGCCATATCGATCCAGGAATATATCTTGGGCGATGACATAGAGTGGTTTACGCTTTGTGTAAGCCACACAAAAATCACACATTTTTAGGCCGCCGTTGTTTCTTTCGGCAATAATAGTGCTTTTCTTTATTTTAGCTGGTTTTCCGTCCCAAATGAAAGTAAAGATAATGTTGTTTATCACTGTTTTATGTAATGATTTGGAACAGTAAGTACAGATGTGTTGTAGATCAGTTTTGAAAGACCGAGAGTTTTGACTATGTTGATTTTCCCGTATAACGTTAGCTTTCTTTTCTTCCATGCTTTGAGTGTTTCCTTTAAAAATGACACTTATGGTGACTCCAGCTTAACGACTCTTAAAACGCCTGCCTGAAAATCCTTGCTAGGTCACCCGTAAATGTACACTTCAAAGAGCAATAAGAATTCCGTCGTTTGCGAGAAATCTGTCGCGATCCTCGTGGTTTCAGGTGGAATATTGTTTTCTCGACAGTCTTTAATCATCCACCTCATGAGCAACAGGATCCCTTTAGCTCTTACTGGGGACTTGAGTTCATTCATGGCTTCGAGGGTTTCTCAGACACAGCACCTACAGCCTGGATGCGGGGGGGAGGCCATCCTGATTATCAAGAAGTCATCACAAGGTACCCTCTCTTTGGTGCTACTAAGTTAGTTGCCTATGCAGAGTGCATCGAAGGCCAATCAACTTTGAGCTTTGGATTGATAGTCCCCGATGACAGGTACATCATTTTGCCAACAGGAAGTTTGTTTCCACAGGAAAGTAATTGTCATGACTACGGGTGCCATTTAACTTTATACGTGAAAATGATATTGCTTTTTTTAAAGTATCACTGAAACGAGTTAATAATACCGTAAGCCTTTTAATTCCAGAGTTATTGTTGAAAGAATTACAGAACATAGAACACGTACAGTAACTTGTAAACATGTATTGCAGAGCAATTACTATAGAGTTCCATTACATGTTTGCTCATTTGAACGTTGTTTTCTCGTTGTGCGTGAAAAATGTTTCGTTCGTCAAAATCTAGAGTTTTGGCAAAGAAAGTTGCGGGTTATGAAAAAAGTTAGTCCTCTAAAACGCGTAGAATTTTACCTAGCAAAAGAAAAAAAATTTTGTGTCAATTTTACTTTTAGGAGACCTTGGTACCTCGTCAAACAGAGTGGAGAGCATCCTCGATTAACTGGGAAGCTTTGGTAATGAATCATGAACCAGCACAATTCTATCTTTCTATCAATAATAAATTAATAATATAATTTGAGGTTTCGTTTTACATTGGAATATTAGGTGCATTGCTTTAAGTTCTCAAGGCATTATTGTATTATATATTATATATATATTAACTCAATAAATTTAGCGCCCCGCCCCCAAGTGAGGGCAAAACCCTGGGAACGAGGTTGACCCCAACCTCTCAAATCTGCCAACTGAGTTAATCTCGGCCTTTTACCGGCATGACGTTGTTCATAGACCATGCGGACTATGCACACGCAGGCGACAGCGACTCCTCTAAAATATCCCACCCGCCAGGGGAAGAAGGGGTAGGGGTGGGGGTGAGGGGAGGGGCAGGGGTGCAGGGGGCAGGAACTTAACTCAGGACCGTCAATGAAACAACTCCATTAGTGACATTAACCACCAGGCAACACTATTCCTTGACCCTGGTGCGACTTGTCGCTGCAATACCTCTCTATTTATCGTTACAGGGCATGTAGCAGTAAATCAGGGCAGATCTACACCAAATCGTTCGACAACAAGAATACGTTCGGTGGCATCTTTGACATAACGCTCCATCACTGCAGCATTACAACTGCGAGCAACTTGAGCGTTTACCGCCATTTGAAGAGTAAAACTGTGCATTTCATCATCAACGGAAAGAGCTCAAGGTATCATGTGGAGGCAACGGACCTGATTTCTGCTATGGATACCTTCGCGTGGTCTGCGAAAACAATGACAGCAAAATTCAAGTAACCCTTGTTCCGGAGATTAATGATGAAGGTATCCCTTTAATTATACTGAAGCTAAAGGTTCGCCTCTTGTATGGCCAGGCGCCATGCGCATATTCCGGAATGAGAACACCAGGTGATGATTACTAGAAATTCCTTATGAGAGGTTTTTGGAGTTAATGTATTTATTACTCCAGTTTCTTTTTGAATAAGTGTAGCATTCCAGATACAAAGTCCAAATTATACCCTCACGAGGAACCTAGCGAGATGATATTTCGTATATTCTTATATTGGAATATGGTCAGTCGATTTTGACCTAAAGTACAGAGAGTTTTTCTATCTCTTTACTTCACCCACAGCCGTCTCCAACGTCTATAGACTCAAATTCACTGGAATGGTCACAATTTGAGATTTCGTCTACATATCAAGTAAAGGTGCAACAATACGGTCAAAAAAAAATCCGATTTAAACCGCCACTCATTAGTCACAGACACCTTGCTCGGGTTAACTAAAAAGCTGAAAATTCGTTTTCACCTAATGACGACACGTCACCTTCAGTTGAAAAATCAGAATTTCATTCTCAGTTTCAAACGTTTCAGGCAGCTTTTTAGAAGCCTTTCAAGGGGTGGTCTGGTGTCTCTTTGCCGTTCTTTTACGACTCTGTCTGTCGCTTGTTTCGTTAGGGACAAATGTCGCTGTCGCAAAGAAAACAATGAGGAGTGGAAAGTGAATTATCGCTGACGCAACCTGCTGTGCGTTTTCTGCTAATTCCTGTTGGTTGTCGGTGTTTTGGGAGAAGATTATTGCTTGTTTTAGGAGCCATGTCACTTGTCGCTTCTACTGCTCCTTGAAAAGGGCCCTTTTTAGCTTCTACTTAAAATTGAACGGCACCAGAGTATAGCATCGCCAAATAGCCTTCATTTTGATTGGCTACACTTTTTGATTTTTCCTGCAGACTCAACAGACTCAGATCCTCAAACACAACCAAAGAAGGCACTAGTCCACTGAAAAGCTTAAATTAAAGAGTGAAAACGTTATCTCTTTTCTTAGAAACCGAGGCAAAGGTTTACATTTTTAGAGGTTGTTATTGTGTGTTTAAGCGCCATTAAACGTATAGAGATTACTTCTTGGGAAATGCGCGCGTACGAATTTTATTCACGAGTTTAGTACCAGAAAACGAACGAGTGAGCGCAGCGAACGAGTGGGTTTTCTGATGCGTATCAACGAGTGAATAAAAATCGTACAAAGCATTTCCCATGCTATAATGTGTTTATTTCATAGGCACTGAGATTTTTTCGTGTAGTATTTGATACACAAATTGCACGAATGGGGCGATGAAAAGCGTAAAAAGTAAGCTTAGTTTAAAATCGCTCAACAACAACTAAGCTTATGAAAGCTTATAAAATTTATAACACTTACTGTGTTCAGCATATATTAATAAAGTCCAATGTCTATTAATAAAGTAAGCCATGCCAATTAACTACAGAGTTACTTTCCAGTTTTAAATGCCTCAGACGTTTCCTTTTCGCCGCTTAGGGACTTGACAGATTTGTGGCAAGCTTCGGAGACTGATTTACTGTATTGATGTGAATGGAAAAATTACCATTTTGAATAACAGTTCCGCTGAACAGTGTCATGGACTGCTTACTGGTATTCTGGGAGTCAGAGGACAACGGACAGGTTGTTTCAGAAGCATTCGAAGCTGACCATTAAACTTCGAAGCAAATCGGCTCGTACTCGTTGCTATCTTTTAAGCGGACAGAGATGATAAATTCCATAATGTATTTATTCATGCAGCTCAACCGCTGGAATATCTTCAATTTTCCTGTCTTCGTCCTTCGTTTTCAAAAATCTTTCAAGTAATCTTCAATTCAATTTTTTGAGCGGTATTTTTTTTTTCGTGTTCTAAAATAAATTCTTCAACTGAGCAAATAGAAGCAAACCTTCCCTCGGCCATTTTCAGAGCGTGCAAGTTTTTGTGCAACGGCCTTCAGTACGTTCATTCATCATTAGTGAAATTTCGTCGTTCGCGTTGCTGATTGGACGAGTGAATTTTTTCACGGTGAAATTTTGTCGTTCGTGCTCCTGGTTGGCTACGAGTAGAATCAGTACGAATTTTATTCACTATGATTTTTGTGGATAAATCTCAGTTCCTATGAAATAAACGACTTCACTTTCCATTTATAATTCATTAGTACAACCAAAGTTCGATTACTGCAGCTCGGTGTGTGGATCCTGTTCTAAGAGTCTTTCTCAAAAGTTACAAAATTGCAAAATCGCGCAGCTCGCGTCATAGCTTTTTCAAATTATGATTGTAGAACTGATGAGTTGTTGCGGAAGGTAAACTGGGTTAAACTGGACCGTCAACGCCTTGTTAATAAATCAGTAATGATGTACAAGATTGTAAATAATATGGTTCCGGAATATCTTAGTTCGCGCTTTGTCTTCGGTTCTCAGTGATACTTTAACTTATAACTTAAGAGATAGTGACGGTACGCTTGCTATCACTCAACCCCGCACTAATTATTGTAAAAAAAAAAAGTCTGTCCTACAGCGGAGCTGTATTGTGGAATAGTTTGCCCTCGAATATCCGACAGTCGCCCTCTCGTAATGAATTTAAATCTAGGTTGATGAATTATGATTTTAATAATAGTCTTTTATAAATTTTTATTGTGCGTTTATACACGGCTTCCTTGTAAAGCAGGGTTTTTTTTATCATTTCTTTTATTATAGCGGAGCTCCGGCGGCCCGAAGGGCCGCCAAGCGGAGCCCCATAACTATAGAAACCCGTCAACTGCTTTTCTCATGGTAAAAGCGGCTAGCGGTATTGCTCGTGGGCGCGCACGACGACGACGGTGGAGTTGCCCAATAATTAATAATATCCTAATAATAACCATAATAATCCAACATGGCGGCCATACTCCACCTGACCCAGCTGGGTCCCCAGCTCATCAGCTAGTTTGCAGCGTGCAACTTTGATATAGGACATCCGTGTCATGGCCAATTGACAGCTGTCAAAACAAGGTTTCCGCTGACCAGTATCACGTGGCCATATCGCGGGCTCAAGTTTAGAGCTCATATAGGTCAGCTGTTTTTTTGAAGTTGACCGCTGACTACGTACTAGTTTTCGATTAGATCGCAGGCTCAAGCCAGGTTAATTTAACCAAAACGAGGCACCCAAACCAAAACGAGGCTTAATTTTCCGCGCGCTTTCTGCGGCTCGTAATTTCACATTCAGTTGGTTTCTTCATTTTGACCAAAACAACTTCATCTTCTTCGAAGTTTGCGAAGTTTGTCTTTTAAGTCGCGTAAAAGGCATAAAAATCAATAAATAATTAACAGATACTCCGGAAGGTGAATTTTCAAGTCATAAAAAGGATAGCAAAACATTTGCCTCAGGAAACGCTTAAAACTTGGCTCGACTTGCGTAATTGACGCCCGGATTGTGTGGTTGAAAAACAAAATGATTCAAGGCTTCAAGGACTTTCACTTTACCGCGGCACCTCGCAGCTCACCAAGAAAGGTCACTTAACAGTTCACCGGCATTAATGGGAGGAAAAAGTAGCTCAAAGTTGGTGGAAGAAGTTCTTTCTTTGGACAAACCGTTTGCTATTTTTCCAGATGCGTGTTTTAACTCAAGTGGATTCGTATTTTCAACCTCTACAACACAGGTGACTGAACTAAATGAATTGAAGCTTAACATTAAATGGTTTAATCGTTCTTATTTTTGTTCAGGAAAGCAATTTGTATTTTTCTCTCGACTGGATATAAATAACAATCATCTCTACTCGTTTTGCAAGCAAAGAAGTAGTTGAATTGTTTGTTTGTTTTGTTGTTTTCATGCAAGCGAACGAGTGTTTTCACTCCGCTTGGCTGACTGTTTTCAGTGTTTTTCGACGTCGGTGCCTCAACATCATTAAAAAAACTTTTGCCCCTAACTTAATAACAAGTAATCGCAATGAGTCCTCGTAAAATTAAGCATTAAGCCCAGGCTAAACGATCAAACACTTCATTCAACATCGTGTTGGAAGATAATTTAAAACGGCTTTCTATGTTTGATCCATATGAAACATTTTCATCCAACATTTCGCTCTACGAACAAATGTTTGATCGTTTAGCCAACCCAACCAAGAAAGTGCACAGTCAGTAAAAAGCAAACCAAATGAAGAACGTGAAAATTTCAGCGATAACACGCGAAAAGTGTCCTGTGTACTCGCTTTGTCTTGTGTTTGGTCAAACATTGTCTGTTTTCCTGCTTGCAGAGGTTTCTCGCCCAAGGAAATTTGTTTATCGGCTAGTCATCCAAACTTATGTTTGTCAAACACTATGTTTAGGAAAATGTTTGATCGTTTAGCGGGGGCTTTAGTATTATTTGTGTTTTGCGCAAAGAACACAATTTCAGCATTTTCTGAAAACACAAATAATATCAATTCTTAATTTTTGTCGGCCCAGTGTGTTTACCTATCCAACCATCGGTTTGTTTTCCTTTTTCTCTTTTCTCCGATATTTCAGCACATGTCAAAATTGCTTAACAATTTTTATTAACTTGCTACGAAATTGTCACTTGTCTATTTTCCCTACCTTCTCCAAAGAAACCTACAAACCTAATCATCGTCAGTGAATTTGTTTTCTTGTAATGTTTTGTTATTCTGTGGTTTGTGAATCGTTGACTGCTCTAAACGATCAGGTTCACACTCTATGGACCGTTATGTAAAAGCTTAAGATTGCTTAGTAATTTTTCTAGCTTACTAGAAGCTTACTTGTCAACTTTCTTCACCCTTTCCAAGAGTCTTCGAACAAACATAGGCGTCCAGTTGTTTTGGAATGTTTTAATGTTTTGACGTTTTTGAACCGCGGTCGATTCCTGTTGACTGCTCTAAACACAAAATATTGGCGCAAGGAAAGCCATGCGAAGTTGCTCAATACCAGTAAATAAAATAATAACCATGGAGCTCCGCTTTTAGGCTTGGCTAAATCTATATATTAGCAGTTATTAATAATCTTATTTAGTTTGGTACTTAGATTTATTTAATTAAATATTGTAAGGTCCTGAGAGAAATACCGTGTCTAAATAAAGATTTTAGCGGAGCTCCAGCGGCGCGAAGGGCCGCGAAGCGGAGCACCATGCCTATAGAAACCCGTCAACTGCTTTTCTCATGGTAAAAATGGCTAGCGGTATTGCTCGTGGGCGCGCACGACAACAACGACGACGACGACGGTGGAGTTGCCCAATAACTAATAATATCCTAATAATAATCATAATAATCCAACATGGCGGCCATACTCCACCTGGCCCAGCTGACCAGCTAGTTTACAGCGTAAGTCTTTGATACTGGACATCCATCTTATAGCCAATTGACACCTGTCAAAACAAGGTACCCGCTGACCAGTGTCACGTGGCCATATCGCGGGCTCAAGTTGAGACCTCATCGAGGTCAGCTGTTTTTTTGAAGTTGACCGCTGACCAGGTACTTACTTTCGATTTGATCGCAGGCGCAAGCCAGGTGTGGGACACCCAAACCAAATCGAGGCTTAATTTTTCGCGCGCTTTCTGCGGCTCGTAATTACACATTCACTTGGTTTCTTCATTTTGAGCAAAACAACACTATCGTCTTCGATCGAAGTTTGTCTTTAAATTCGCGTAAAAAGCATAAAAATCAAGAACTTGTCAAAAGATACTCCGGAACGTGAATTTTCAAGTGATGAAGGGAAGAAGGATTTTTCTCAAGAAAAGCTTCAAACTTGGATCGATTGTGCGGTTGAAAACAGTATAATTCAACGCTTCAAGGGCTTTCACTTTACCGCGGCATCTTGCATCTCACCAAGAAAAGTCACTTAACAGTTCACTTGTGTTAATGGGAGGAACGAGTAGCTCAAACTCTGTGGAGAAAGCTCTTTCTTTGGACAAACCGTTTACTATTTTTGCGGATGCTTGTTTTTACTTTACTGAAGCTTACGTATTTTCAAGTGGTAGAAACCTCTACAACACAGCGCAGGACAGTGAGGTAAATTAAATAAATAGAAGCTTAACATTTGGTTTAATCGTTGTTTCTTTTGTTCAGGGATGAAACTTGTATTTTTCTCTCGAATGGATATAAATAACAATCATCTGTACTCGTTTTGGACGCAAAGAAGTACTTAAATTGTTTTTTTTTTTTTGTTACGTTGTTTTCTTTGCAAGCTAACGAGTGTTTTTACTCGGCTTGGATGACTGTTTTTCGACCTTGGTACCTCAACAGCGTTAAGAAACTTTTGCCCTTATCTTAATAACACATAATCACAATGAGTCCTCGTAAAATTAAGCATTAAAACTCGAGTAAAAAAAAGCCGATCAAATGCATGTGCATGTGCACGTCTCAAAATCTGACATAAAGTTGTCAAAATTTGAAAAACGTTTTAGAGATCTTCGTCGAAAGCGGCCTGTAAACAACAATATTAAGTTTCGCCGTCTATAAACATGTCGTCTTAATTTGTTTGAAACGGTAAGAATCAGCGTTTGGATGTTAAAAACACCGAAATGGGTTGACAGGCTGGGCTGGCTTTGATAAATTTTATATTGGACGGGTCTGCGAGAGAAATGCTGGTGTGGTTTGGCAAGCGCTTTCTTCGTTAACTGAATGACGCTTTGCCACTGAGAATCATTAATTGAAGAAGGTTCTTCGGAAGACATGGGAAGTACCAGTAAAACTATAAAAGCTCTTTAGCGTTTTGTGTCAGCAAAGGAAAGATTTTGTGGGAAATGGCGCTATTATTCAGCTCTGTCGCGTTCCGAGTGATTGCTGCCTCAGCGATTCCTGTTGACTTCTCTAAACGATCAGGTGTGGACCTCGTTTTTGTCTTTTCTACGGACATTTATGTCAAAATTGCTGAGCAATTTTTGTTACTTGTCTTATTTCTCCACCTTCTCCAAGAATCTTCGAAGAAATTTTATTCGTATTCTGCTTTGTTTTCTTGTAATACTTGTGTTTGTTGTTCTGTTGTTTCTGAACCACGGTCAATTCCTGTTGACTGCTCTTAACGATCAGTTTTTACCCTTTATTGTCTTTTGTACGGGCATTAATGTCAAAATAAATACCGATTTTTCTAGACTAATCAGTACAAGCTATTATTATTACGAGCTAGTCTTGTTTAATTTCTCCACCTTCTCCTTCTTCCAGCATAACACTCGCATCGTACTTTGTTCGCTTGCAGTGTTTGTTTTTTTTGTATCCGCTTTGGATTCCGTTACGCTTTCATCTGAAAGTAGTTAGGACTCACGAATGTCTGTATTTTTTTTTTGCAAACGTTTGCTATCGAAAACTCTTCGTTTTCCCTGCTGCTGCTCAATTGTTTTGGACACAAATTAAACTGGCCCAAATAAAGCCATGCGAAGTTGCTCGGTGAGAGTGTGCAACTCCGATTCTAGACTTGGCCTGGCTAAATATATATATGGCCTTCAGCTTTTCTTTTTATAATCGCTACATACCAGACTGGAATGGTGTTCCATCGAACTTCATGCATGCACCTTCTTTAAGCAGTTTTAAGTCCTATCTATTACATTATTTGTGTCAATTTTAAATCAGATGTAGCTTGTGAGTGACAAGTATGTAATTTAATTAGGTTAGTGTTGGATTGTATTTCAATTTTACTTCTTTATTTTTAGTGTCAATCTCAAAGCAGGGGTGACTTGTAAGAGACAAATATTTGATTTAATTTGATTAGGTTAGCTTTGGGCCACGTTTAAATTTCATCTCTTAGTTTTTAGAATGTGTAATACAGTAATAGCCCACGTATAAGAACCAGAATTTTCTAATTTAGCCTAAATAGATTCTTATATAAATGGTACTGAAAGCAAATTTAGGCTACCAAGGTTCTTAAAATAGTTCTTAAATTTTCATATGAATTTTATCTGAATATACTATATATATGATAAATATCATCTCATAATACAGTATAAATCATTTATTTGTACCATAGAGAAATGCCTATAGGCAGTTCACTGCAGGTACAGTATATATCGTTAACAAAACATAACAAAGAAACTCATTCAGCAGTTTCTACCTTTACACTTTTACAGCAACCCCACTGATAAAAACCTAACTTAAAATTTTAGCCTTAATAGCTTTTTATGTGGAGGGGGATTAAAATGAAACTTTTAGCCTAACAGGTTCTTATACGTGGGCTATTACTGTATTAGATAATATTCTTTGTATGGGAATTTACTTTCTCCCAATTATTCTCCAGTCATGCACTTTTTTTTTGTATCAACTTAGATGTATTCGCATGACAAAGTATTACTAAACTTAAAGTAAGCTCTTTCTCATTAATGTACACATCCTTTGGACTTCCTTCTCCTGCGTGCAGTCTTTCAATTAATTTTATTCATAGCTGGTCACACCAATCTTGTGGTATGTTTGGATGACATTTGGCACTAATGTGTAATGGGATTTTTGATGTTTGATGAAGTATTTTGTGCAATTTCAAATGTACATGGAGAAATGTGAGACTAGTCCTTACCTTTCTTGCAAAATAGAAACTCAAGTTAAGATTGCTAACACGGATTTCCAGCACTTTTGCTTTGGTGAATCATGACCTTAAATCCTCATACGACATTGTTAATTACCTTGATAGTGATATCAGCCAAATGCCCAATATTTTATTATCAAGTTGCTTAGTCTTGCACTTGGCTGGCCAGAAGAGGAGCTGGATTTCTTTTTGAAAACACTGTAGGTGCATTGATTGATGAGCTTAATGTCAGCAAACAGTTTTTTTGCGATATTAAGGTCAAGAAGTAACTGATCAAAAGAAATATCTTGGCCTTAATGCATATCATCTAAATATTTTTATTGATTTCCATGCATCTTTCTTTCTTAAATTTTTTTGATGCATACATATATCCAGAGGATACATAATTTCTGATTTCCAATCGTCTCATGGGAGGCTTTGGATAACTGAAATTGCATTCATTATGAAGTGATGATCTGAATCACTATATGTCTGATGTCGGATACTGATTCAAAATAGCATTCACCAGGCTTCTCCACCAATTTCTAGTGGCTCTAAACCATAACTAAGTAGCGTACAGTTAAACGGGGAAACAGACCTGTCCTTAGGTATTGCTCTAAGATGTTAAGAAATGTTTTGTTTTAAAAATTTATAGATGCAAACTAGCGTGGCAGGTTATTTTTACACAAAGTATTAAAGATTATTAAAAAAAAAAAACCTACCTCAATACATATTTTTTGCTTTTTAACATCTCCAAACTCAATTTGCAAAGGAATTTTTATTACCTTACTGAATAGAATGCTTGTTTTTAGGAGGGGTGGGGGTCCAAATCCGTAAAAGGGGGTTCATATCTGCTAGCAGTTCTGGACTAGGGGGTCCAAATCTGATCCACAAGCAGATCTGGACTGGAGGGTGCAAATCTGCGGGGGGTCCAAATCCACTGTGACACTGGCTCAGATCACCTTTCCATACTATTTTTTACAGCCTTGGGTCTGTAGCTTGAGTGAGGTCAGATGGGTGATATGACCAGCACACTATATGTAAATGCCAGTAGAAAAAGAATGCTTTTGGAGCTCCGCTTTTAGGCTTGGCTAAATATATATATTACCTTTACCTTTACCTTACTAGAATATCGAACCAAGGGTCTCTTACTACTGGACATGATGCATCAAAGCCAACGGCACTGACAGATAGGGAAAACTATTTATAATTCTCATGGTAATCGACAGTTAATAATAGCAGTTGTAATTTTGTTTCTATTAGCTTGTAGCCAAACAAATTCTTCATCAATGGAATTGCTACCCAAGAAAATGAGTCAGACGTGTTGGGCAGTTGAAGTTGGCCGCGCATTACGTAAAGGTATTGAAACTCCAGTTAGGGACACCCATTGCAGCTTCATAAAACTAGGAACGCTTAATAAAATTTCCGAAAAGTTAAGGTAGCTCTGAATCCACTCTCAGAGATTTTTTGAATCTTTGCACAAAGTTACATCTTATTATGCAAATTATTTGCCTTTAATGAAAAATGGGGGCCACGGAACTATTTTCAGTGAGCACAGTAATTATAATTAACGCTAAATTTAGCGGTGTTTGTAGTTTTTGTAACACATTATACTGTTGCTATGGTCATGGAAATTGTTAGAGCTTGTTCACCAATGACTGGGAATTCCACTCTTGTCCGATTAGTTGCTGGATAACATTATTTAAACATTAAAAATTTCACCAGCATATAGTTAAAAAAAAAACGAAGATCAGTAATGGCTTACTGAACTGGATAGTGCTGGAAACTGCATGTATTACCCACCTTAGGGTATTAGGAAGGGAATCTTTTGAAAGTTGATTCAGAACAAATTCTGATTAAAAAATAAGAAAAAGGAAGCAAAAGGTTGTTAGGTATAGACTTTTTAAAATAAAAAGAACAAAGTTCAGAGGGGACTAGAATCGCATTCTGTAAAAGGTCCGAATGTCTCATTTTGTACTCCGTATATACTGTCTAAGATAAGTTGCTTTTTATCTTTTAGGGTCTTACAAGCTTTTTCCTGACTTCAAAAGCCAAACAGAGCATTTCCAAGATAATAAAAAATTAACAGGTTTGAAGCACAATGTACCCTGGCACAATATGGTATAGTAGTAGTTTTTAAAAACAAAATATGTATCGCATAGTTTTGACTGATTCCACAATTACTTGTCATTCATTTTACAGAAACATCTGATCTTAGCGTCTATGAAACGAACAGTCCCCCTGTTGGACTATGCCTCATGATTAACAACGCTCCAAATTTGCGGAAGCCTGAAAAGCAACTTGCAAAACTGTTCAGTTCTCTCGCATTTAAAGAGCAGGTGAAACGAGGTCTTAACATGGTGCAGGTCTACGAGGTCGCTCGAGAATTTGCAGGGAACGTTCCCGATGGTAAAGACTGGCTTGTGTGCATTCTAATTGGCTTGGCGGCCAGGATCACGAGATTACTGGTGTTGATGGAAGAAAAGCAAGCGTTGAACAAGTCATGTCCGAGTTCAAGGCTTCTGACTGCCCTTCTTTACGGAACAAACCCAAATTGTTCCTTGATCTGCGATTCACAATGTCGCCGGCAGCTGGATTAGTGGAAATCCATGACAGCTCAGTGCAGGCACGCTACTGTACCGACAAAACGAAGCCCTTATCGTCTCATCGTGCCAAACACGAAATTGATGCCTGCCCCGAAGAAGCTGATTTTCTGTTAATTTCTGCAACTTCCTTACTCGTTGAAGGCCAACAGGCGCCAGAGCATCTGTTTATCCAGGTCAGAAATATTATTGATGTAGCAATGAGTTAAACAGTGCTAACACAGTGAAGAAAAGTGAAGTTTAGAGTTTTTCTTAGCAGGAAACAACAACAACAACAACAACAAATTGTTGGCTTTCAGAAAGAGGAAATAGTTTTTGTATTATACTTGAAACGACTTACTGCCCCTCGGAAATCAAAAGAATTAGCTTTCTAGTGCTGGCGAACGGTTAAAGTGACTTTACGTGACTTCAGAATATGACTCCAATTTCTGTGGCTAATGAAGTCTTAGGAACAGTTAGCGCTTGGTTGCCCCTAATGATGCGAGACCACAGAAGAAGAAACTACACCAAAGCCGACAGCTTGGGTCTATAAGTGAAAGTCCAGTTATCTAAAGTCTGTATAATTGTCGCTCAACAGCTGAAACTATTGAGTTGTGAAGCCGCGAGACATGTTAGAAAACATGTAATACCGCACAGCCAGGGACTGAGGTTTTATATCAAGTTCATGGGAAAATTTTGGCCATTTGACTTATGACGAAGAATTTCTTTGCTCTCATCTTTTAACAGACCTTTAAGATGGTCGTCAAAAAATACAAAGACGTCTATCATTTGCTGGAGATTCTAGGAGAGGTTAACGAGGGGATTGTGGACATAAGTAAAGAGACTGGCGTTGAAGTGCCTTACCTCGCCCATACATTGAGACATAAAGTGCGCTTAGGTAAGAAGCCTTAATGTCAGACTCACTAAGATGATCGAGAGTCAGGAAAAATAATTGTTTCGTAAACACTTTATCAGACCAGACTTAATGAAGAGGGAACTTTTTCGTCGCACTTGACTTCCTGAAAGTTTTACGGAGCAACATCGAGGAAATGTACTAACACTTTTAGTTTTTACTGTCGGCTATGTTAACCTTAGACCCTCGGCAACCAAGTTAATGATGACTTTTCTTTTATTAGGTCCGACACCAGAAACTCTTCGTGATGAAGCCTCTACCCTCCCAGGTATGATAAGGAAAAATAAAATTGAGCATATCCATCTCAATGTATCTCAATGGAGAGAAGGGTTGGCGTAGTGGTGAGAGCGCTCGCCTTCCACCAATGTGGCCCGGGTTCGATTCCCGGCCTCGGCGGCATAAGTGGGCTAAGTTTGTTGGTTCTCTACTCTGCTCCGAGAGGTTTTTCTCCGGGTACTCCAGTTTTCCCCTCTCCCCAAAAATCAACATTTCATTTGATTTATATAGAGTTGATTTGATTTAGTCTCCCCAATTAGTATAGCATCTGCGCTTGGCTAAATAGATTTGAGACTTAAATAAAGTGATTATTATTATTATTATTATTATTATTATTATTATTATTATTATTATTATTATTATTATGTAAATTTTAACTTTATTTGCTAACATAACTAAGTACGATTGTCCCGGTAAGTGTGGTCCTGAGAAGGACTGTTTGTGATGGCATTGACTGACGTTTCGACAACTTGAGCGGAAGTCATCATCAGAGCCAAGCGGTTTAACGTCAGTAGGTATTAGGTATCAACAACAGAAACAATAGGCAAACAGACTAACAATACACCTGTGGACATTTGATTAACAAAGACGGATCGTAACGCACCAATCACGGTTTACAGTCTTCACAGCCAATAACATCACGGCTTAACTGACAGACGGCCAATAACATCACGACTTCGTTGACCAATCAAATAAAAGACCAGGGTACTTATACCATCTACTGACGTTACACAAAAGCAGAGTGTATTTTTATCTTAATCCACAGATGCACCTCTCTGTCAGTTGAGTCGCTATGAACTGAACAAGCGTCCCCGTGGATACTGTGTCATCAACAACAACTTTAAGAAGTCCAAGAAAGGAACGTGCCCGATCGTGATGGAACCCTTGAAGACGAAAAAAGCCTTAAAGCTCTCTTCAGTTCAATGTGATTATCCGTAGAGATTTGGATGAGCACGAGGTAGAGAAAGTGGCCAAAGAGTACGGAAGCAAAACTCACGACATGTTTGACGCGTTTTTTCTGATTGTGATGTCACATGGCGGAGACCGAGATTGCATTCTGGGCGTTGATGGAAGAGAAACCAAAGTTAGAAATCTAATGGTCGAGTTTCAAGTAAACAAATGTCCATCACTGAAAGGAAAGCCAAAAGTGTTTTTCATCCAGACCTGCAGAGGCCTTATCGATCATTCCACTAAAACATTCCATTCTTCATTTGGCAATACCAACAGCCCACCTGCGGCATTTAAGCTATCTCCAGCCGACAGCCAATCGTGCACTCGTCCATTCTCGCCTGACTCCAACCTTCCAAGAAGCGTGTTTCCTCCAGAGGCTGACTTCCTGTTGGCATTTGCGACCGTGCCAGGTTACGTAGCCTTCCGCTCCCCGGACTCCGGTAGCTTCTTTATACAGGTAAGTTGGTTTCTGTTACTTTACTCCTTTCGCTTTGAGGACAAAATATAAGAGAATCAATATGTTGACGGCTATAAAGGTCTTACAAAGGCCTAGAACGTCCTAAGTAGAAACCACAGACACCAAACTACAAGAAAACCGACTTGATAATGCAAAATAAACGCCAAGGGTGGGGAAACGCGTGCGACGCGTTAGAAAAAGTTACTAGGCAGATTGAGCAAAGACAACGCAACGTCAAATGAGAACCTGAAAGCGAGCGGAAAAGACTGAATTCGACTTTCGGTCCTCAATTTGCTTCTCTGCACTTTTTTTTTTATTTTTTTTTAATTAAAGCATTTCCTACGTTTACATACAAAATAAAAAATTAAGAAAGAGAAAAACACACCCACACGCACGCACACACACACACACACACACACACACACACACACACACATATATATATATAGTACAAACAAAAGAATACAAAGCTAAACAAAGCTATTACAGCAATGCAGTTACTTAGTATGTAAATTACAATGACATCATTTTAATTAATTATAACATCACTTATTCGTAAAAACGCTTATTAACTTTTCCCACTTTCTAAAATGATTGTTTAATTTGTCTCTTTTCCTGGCAATATGGAGTTCGATGTTGTAAATACGCCTTGTCCTGGCTATAAAACCTTGAAGAGAAGGTATACCATTCTGGTATTTCCGAGAGTAAATATAAAACTTACCCAGAAAGTAGTATAGTGTTTGGGGGTACCAGATCAAAAATTAATTTAGGGGGGTGTTTTAGCAAAATGATCTCGGATTTTGGAAAAACTATAGTTATTTTAAAACGCGTGACTTTCTCGGAAAACCACCAAGCGTGACATTCTCGGAAAAAACAGGAAATGAGTCATCACCTATAGCTATTATTTCTCACGTGGAACCATCCGATGGTTACATAAAAATAAAATCTCATATAATAGTATAGAAATGAGTTGTAATTCAGTAATTCACAATGAATTGAAAAATATGGGAGAATTGTCATGTTATTTTTGTGATCAGCTATTGGTCAAAGTTGTTAAAAGTGTGAAAGCACCTTGCTGTGATAATCAGAAAATGTTTAACGATGATGGTGAAAATGTTTGTCTGAATTGTGGTTCAGTCCACAGCTATGACTATTGTAAAGAGTACGTTGACTTTCATAATAATATGTATAAAATAAAGCGAAAATCTGTATATCACCGGAAGTATCATATTGAAAATGTAATAAATAAAATACGTTGTAAGAATGGACTTCAAATTTCTGTAAAAGATAAGGGTAAAATATTGAAAATATTCGAAGAGATAGACACTGTCCTTCCTTTGGTGAATAAGAATCGTAAAAGGATGATAAGTACGAAATTTATGCTTAAGCAAATATTTTTAATGCTTGGTCTTCCATTTGAGAATATAAAGGTTACTAGATCAAAAAAGACGCTTGGATTTTATGATCAATATTGGGTTGAGATTCTATTGTTGAGATTTGATAAGATTATTCGTATTATCAAGCAGTGAATTTTTCATCATATTTCTTAGGTAATTATCAATAATTGGACTATTGTCAGTCACATAATCATCGATATTCTTCATTGAGATTTGTATACTTGAAGCATCAAAATCACCACTTCTCAACTTGTCTTTTATTGAATTGAGTAGATGTTGATAGCTTTGATAAGCATATGTGCAATTTTGGATTTTCAAATCTAGGTTTTTATGCTTCATCCACCCTTGTATCAAAAGTGCTGCTGTACTGATGGCTACCAAACTAACACCACCTGTTGCCACACTTGTGGAGAGACCCCCAGTTGCAAAGATGATGGACAAGGAATTCCCCAGTAATTTCCATTTTTTAAACCGTTTAACCGCCTGTTTATGAGCCCAACACTTTCTGTGATATGTTCGGTAATAGGATTTTAATTCATTTACCTGATCTTCTGTTAATTCACCTGAAATATGGTTCCAGCTGAATATGCTTTTTCGCTCTTTCATATATATCTTTTATATAATAATTCTATTGAATATGCAATAAAGTATTCCAGATATCTGGCCGCATAATGGAGATCTTTTTCTTCGCTTTGGTGTAAGGTACTTAGGTATAGCATAACTATATCCACGGTCTAATGAATAACTGTTATAAAATCTTCCATACGCATCATGAAGTATACCATGTGTTTGTAATGCATCAATCCATCCAAGTGTATGTTCCAAGAAATATGTCAAGCACCCATTTCCAGGACCAATAAGTCCAATATCATTGTGAGTATTTAAAATATTGTTCATTGAAATTTTTACATTAAAATGCTTGTGATACAGATATTGGTATACCAAAGCTGATTTTAAAATTGCATCATCGACTTGGATAAATTGTTTTTTTGTTTCATCAAAAAAGAATTCAACATATTTGATTGCTTCTTCTATCATATATTATATCGTTGTATTAAAATTTGATGATGATCCAAAATTGTTTTTTCATCTAACATGAAATCCAAGTACACACAGAAAAAAATAACACTACCGTCAAGAGGTGCGATAGAGCTTGGATTCAAATCACCGAAAGTCATTTGTGTGCTACCAGTTCTGTTAGCCGCTGTAAAATCTGCCATATGTTTTCCATTCCAATAGATCTTGCTGGTATTGGTATTTGGAGAAGATAAATTATCCCAATGAACGGACAAGCAGTGCCAAACATTAATCTGCCCCAAGTCATTTGAGGAATAATCTGATATCTTTCTGACGTTCTGTATGGATGCATCAGGACCGAAATACACACAATTCTTTTCATCAACACCACTTATAACTAAATTTGAACCATTGTAATAGCTGACAAACTTATCATAACCTCCATTATCATGACCAAAAAGCCCATTTTTCCATGGATTTCCACCTGTATTTGAATTTAATTTATAAACAATGAAGATATTAACAACATCATTATTTAAATTGATTTGACTTATCATTCTCTGTGATCCATTAAAGTCTAAATAATAACGACCATTATGCTTATTAGCTTTGGTACAAACAGTGGGTCTTATGTTTAAAGTTGATTGTGTTGCATTATTTTCTTCATTCGAGAGATCGTACAATGTTTCAACTTTTCTGTCTGCATTCATATCTAAAAAATTATTATTCGCTCTGTCGATTTGATAAGTACATTTAGAGTATAATCTGATGAATTCAGAAACCCATAAATCCAAAAAACTATCTCTGACAATATCTGAAACTTGTGATTTGATTACAACATGATCAGAATCATTGCCTGCTTTTACATTAGTCAAATGTTTGTTTCCAAGATCATAGTGACCATCTTGTGTTAATGTAAAACCAATTCCTTTATCACCTTTATCACCTTTAGGACCAATTGCACCAGCATCACCTCTATCACCTTTTGGGCCTCTTTCACCAGTTCTTGTATTGTCTTGATTTTGTGGAGAATTAAAAAACTCCCATTATAATATTATTTTAGATTAATTCATGACCACTTCAAGTGTGAATGCTGTATCAAATGCTCCACTATTGGGATGTGAATAGTCAATTATAAAATAGCCTCTCGATAATGATTTATTGATGTCAACCGTTGTGATGTTTCTACCCACAGCACCATGTCTGTATTCAAAAATTGTTGCTGGTAATGGCAATGTCCAAGCACCTTCATTCTTTTTCTTGAAGTAGAATATTCCGGGTTTTGTTCCTTGTATTACATACATATTCTTAATATGAAAGTTATTGTTGTGAATAACTAAAAATTCAGAGCCATTTATCAATACAGGCTTTAAAACATTCTTATTATGTCCTTGTTTGGCTTTGACAAAGCAATTTAAATATTGTATTTGACCGATTATTCCATTCCCATTCAAATTTAGATCACCTCCTAATTTCGGCCTGTAAAGAGCAAATCCTCCGAGATCGAAAGCTGTTTCCATAATTACACCTGTAACGCTTGAACGAAATAGATTCAAACTATTATTATGAATTCTATAGCCATTCAGATTTAAATCACCACCAAGTTTAGCCTCTTTTATTAAATAGCTGTTCATATTAATATTATTTAGCATTGTCAATTCACCATTGTCTCCACCAAACAACCAATTTTCATTTTCTTTCACATCAAAACCATTCAAATCTAAATCAGTTTGTAATTGTATTGTTTCATTCACGATTTTATAAGCTTCAGTGAAGTCGTAAACACTTGATGGAACGTCTACAGCTTCAAAATCAATACCATATGCAACACAATGAACTTTGTACTTATTTGGATAAGTTGGGTTAGCATTAATATGAATCGTACAATATAAATATTCAGGTGGTGAACTTGCTGATGGTTTTTCAATCCATAATAAATATCTCGAATGATCTTCATTTCTGTTGTCAAATTTTCTCCCTACAGTTTTATGAATTGTAATTCCACCAGTTGCACTGAATGTTACACTACTAAGATTCATTCCTTCATAATCAGGAAATAGCCATTCAAGAATGAAAGTGTATTTTCCATCTTTTATTGTGTACATATTAAATCCAATTCTAGCTCTGTAAATATGATTAGCTTCTTTATTGAAGTCTACATCAATTACCTTTTTTGAAATCAAATGTGGTGACCGAGGTAAATTGACATATCCATTAACTTTCAAGCCATATTCAGTACTAACTTCATCGATATGATTCATCAAATATTTTAAAGCATTCTTTGGATGAGAAGCAGATGAAATATGACTTTTTTCTAATTGATCTAAATTTACGGCATCGGTTTTATTTGTTCCTTCTTTTAAGTTAATGATTTTATGCCCTCCAAGTTTCATATCCGCTGCCATCGCATTTGTTCCATTCAATAATAAAGCGTTTGCTCTCATAACTACTCCAGCTCGATTTAAAACTCTGAAGTTCACTGCATCAGTTTCATTCGACGGGTCCGCTAAATTCGTCACTCTATTTCCACCCATTGACAAATTTCCTGTCATCACAACGCTTCCATCTTTTTTCACAAAGCATTAACATGAATCGTACAATATAAATATTCAGGTGGTGAACTTGCTGATGGTTTTTCAATCCATAATAAATATCTCGAATGATCTTCATTTCTGTTGTCAAATTTTCTCCCTACAGTTTTATGAATTGTAATTCCACCAGTTGCACTGAATGTTACACTACTAAGATTCATTCCTTCATAATCAGGAAATAGCCATTCAAGAATGAAAGTGTATTTTCCATCTTTTATTGTGTACATATTAAATCCAATTCTAGCTCTGTAAATATGATTAGCTTCTTTATTGAAGTCTACATCAATTACCTTTTTTGAAATCAAATGTGGTGACCGAGGTAAATTGACATATCCATTAACTTTCAAGCCATATTCAGTACTAACTTCATCGATATCATTCATCAAATATTTTAAAGCATTCTTTGGATGAGAAGCAGATGAAATATGACTTTTTTCTAATTGATCTAAATTTACGGCATCGGTTTTATTTGTTCCTTCTTTTAAGTTAATGATTTTATGCCCTCCAAGTTTCATATCCGCTGCCATCGCATTTGTTCCATTCAATAATAAAGCGTTTGCTCTCATAACTACTCCAGCTCGATTTAAAACTCTGAAGTTCACTGCATCAGTTTCATTCGACGGGTCCGCTAAATTCGTCACTCTATTTCCACCCATTGACAAATTTCCTGTCATCACAACGCTTCCATCTTTTTTCACAAAGTTAGAATTAACATATGTTTTATCCGCTTTATGTGTCGACAGATGTATGACAGCATCATCAACGAATTTTTTATTTGCAGCATCATCATCTAATATAGGGCGTGCAACATTGACTATTCTATGAAAACTCATTTTAAGCTCACGATCAAATACAATTCTTCCTTCTTCTATTTCATAAGGTGGGTCATGAACAAAGTAAGACAAATTGGTGTGATAGCCATAGGTCCCATAAACGATGATATGTGTTTTGGTGTTAGACGCAGGAGCTGTGCTGGAAAGTTCCACCTGTATTGCCGCTTGACCACCACTGGTTTTTTCGATTCGGAAAAGCTTCTTCATATAACCATCAACGTGTGTAGTTTGGGGAAAAGGTTTTTGAAACGGCTGTCCCGCATCGCGCATGTTAATTGTTGGAAGGGTTAAATCGATTGTTGCACTTCTTGGGTCTGATGGTGAGTAAAACTCAGTAACAAATGTGTACTGTCCATTACTCAAGGATGAAACATCAAAACGAATTTTGGATGTAAAGTTACCACTATGTGAAATGATAAAAGACAATGAGGACTTATTCATGTGATATGGTGATCTGTCAAAATTCTCAATTTGAAGGTTTGTTGCATCACTAACTATAGAAGACTTGGATATATCTTTCAACAGAAAAGCGAAGGGGTTTTGCTGAATACCTGATGCTGAAAAAACAAGGTCATCAACATACTTTTTGTTAACTGCGTTGCTTCTGGGGTGTTATTGTCGACATCTTTTAAATTCTGAATTGTGTACCCATCCATATCAAGATCTCCCTCAGCTGGATCTGTTCCATCCCGTTTCAGACAGCTTGCAATTTGAGAGTCAACATAAGACTTGTTTGTGGCGTCTAATATATCAACGGGATATTTCATGTTTTTGACAATATTACGTCCCATGTCCAGATCAGCAGCCATCGGGTTTGTTCCATCCAATAATAATGTGTTTGTCCTGATACTTAGTATATTTCGTTGTACATAACCTAAATTAACCGCATCATAAGTACTAACTCGAGATGATGAACTAGGGAATGGTATACCACTGATTCTGTTGCCACTCATGTTCAGATTACCAGTCATTGCAACACTTCCATCTTTTTTTACATATGGAGACATGTCAATATTTGGGGTATGATCATCAACATATTTTTTGTTAGCAGCATCTTTATCATCAGTTGGAGCCGTAAGATTTATAATTTTATGGTCATCAATATCAAGGTTTGCAGACATTTTATTGGTTCCATATACATCCAAAAAATTGATGTTCACATAGTTTCTGTTGACAGCGTCTTGTGGGTTTGATGGAATGTCATTAAGGTTCATGATTCTATTATTTTTCATGCCAATATCACCACCGAATACAACATTGCCGTTTTCAATTTCATACACTGGGTCGTGAATATGTGATAAAATGATATTAGAAAATCCATAAACACCATAAACTATGACATGATGTTTGGCATTATTTGATAAATATGGTGAGATCAACAATAATTCCATTGATGTAGCTCCTTGACTTGTTTTTTCAATGAAAAATATTCTCTTAAGATAACCATCAACAAGATGAGTCTTTGGAAATGCTCTTTTTATTGAATCCTTTCTTTCAATTAAATTTGATGACAAAACATCATCATCAACTGTTGCATTGTTTGGATTACCATCAGTATAAAACTCAACAACTAAAGTGTACTTTGAAACTTCCAATTTTGTCAGATCAAAACGAAGAACAGTTGTAAGACCAGCAGAAGGAATCACAAAAGACAATAATTTTTTATTGATATTGTATGGGCTTTTATTATAGTCTTCTAATTGTAGATTATTCGCATTTCTGATAATGGTTGTTTTTGATATATCTTCAAGAAGAAATTTAAATGGATTTTCCCTTGTTCCTTCAATTGATAAAACAGAATCGTTTACGTATCTCATGTTAACAGCATCTTTGTTAGAAGTTGGGTCTGCTACATTACTAATTTTTTTGTTTTCAATGTCATAATTACCATCTTGTGTTAATTTGAATCCATCACCTTTGGGACCAACAGCTCCAGTAGCTCCTTGTGGACCAATTGCACCTGTATTACCTTTTAGACCTCTATCACCTTTTTCACCTTTGGGACCAATTGGACCAGCTGGGCCTCTTTCACCAGTTCCAGTTTTTGTTTTATCTTGATTTATTGGAGCATTAAAAGCACCCATATAATATTAGATTAGATAACACAGTGAAGTTTGTTCTATCAATTACCATTGTTACCATTGTCACCATTGTTGTCATTGTTGTCATTGTTGTCATTGTTGTCATTGTTGTCATTGTTACCATTGTCACCATTGTTGCCATTATTGCCATTGTTGCCATTGTTATTTTTTTTACCTTTTGGAGGAATCATTTCATATATATTTGGATAAGGATTGTTGAATGTTGCCATATAATATTGGATTAGATTAAACAGCACCATAAAAATTCCTCTTGATTGTTTTCATTGGCTTGTCGACATAACAGAAGGAATAAGGTTTCTTGGTGGCTTCAATGTATTTTTTCTTGTCTATTCCAAGTTCTTGTGCAATCAAGTTCCTTTCTCTTGAGGATGGGAAATCATAAATGCAGAAGTGACTGCAATTGAGTCTGATTGATTTTGGACAGCCATAGAATGATTGTGTGAGATATATGACTGAACAGTTCTTGTGTCTCCCCTGAATGAAATAGCTTATGATTTGATCTTGTTTTTTATCAGTCACGAAATCATCAAAAACAACCAATCGCTGCAAATCTGTGTCTTTTATTTGTTCAACTGGCAATATCTCTTCTTGACTGCAAACCAAGGCAGGATATCCAATGTGACTGCTTATTTCATCCATTACTTTCCGAAGATATTTGTACTTGTCTTGATCCAAATTTTTTGCATAAAGATGTATCTGATCATAATAGACCAACGGTTCCATAATCAGATGCATGAACAATGTTGTCTTTCCAGATCCAGAATTACCAGCCAATAACATTCTAAATGTATCTTTTGGCATATACGGATACAACTGTCTGAATGAATTATTTGAATTCTGAATGATATCATAATTTGGAATTTCCATACGTTAATAGTTTAGATTAGTCTAACACAATTGTATATGGATATAGAACGAATGAAAAGGCTTCTAAAAAGTGGAATTGAAGCCGGAAATAAGACGAGAGAAGTTCGTGATGTTATCAAGACTTATGAATACAGAAAACAGGATGCATATGATACAACATCAGAATTGCTGAAACCCTCTATTGATGTCCAGAAGAGTGTGAAAGAAAGTGTTGACAAAAAACAGGATGAAGTTATTGAACAGTTGAAAAAGAATCAAAAAGCCTTGACATCTGGTTTTGAAGATCTTATGCTATTAAACACGTTACCTGAATCAGTACCTGTGAAAACAACATTACCAATTGATTACAAACCTAAAATGATGACTGAAACAGAACCAAAGTATAAGTCAAATCTTGACAAAGGTTTTTCACTTGATGAGGCTAAGGTATTACAGGAATATGAATTGTCTCCTCCATCAATAATTTTAAATAGGATAATGGATGGTACAATCGACATCAATGAGTATAACAGAAATATTGGTAAATTAACCAAAGATTTGGGAAGACAAAAAGCTCAACTGTCAAGTAGTAAAAAATCAAGGGACAAAAATGAAGAAAAGATATATCAATTGACTCAAAGGATCAAATTACTGCAAAAGTACCGAAAAAGAATTGGCGCCGTTGAGGAAGGTGCACAAACTGTTGGTTCAGGCATAGGAAGGAGAAGAGGTGCAATGGGTTCAAGGGATGCATTTTTGGGTGACATGCTTTCAAGACTGCAGTTGCTTGGTGGATCTATTTCAGCCGGCAACAACAGCAAAAATGTTCAAAATGAATTCACAAAAATATTGCATACATTGAACAGACTGGGAATCCTGAAAACCGGTGAGTTGAATAAAATAATGAGGAAATATCTAATGTAAAAGTATATGACAGAAATTTCATTACGATTCAACAGTAAAAACAGAGACAAAATTGGTGTTAGTAAGAGTCATGATTTTGAAAAAAGATTCAATACACCTCTTAAATTAACGAATGATTTAAAATATGAAATGGCTGTGAATGTCATCAATATGACATACAGTTGGTACAATATCAGAGATATTTTTGGAAATAATCAAATGAAATACAGCTATGACAAAGGTGTGAACTGGGAAACAATAACATTCGTTGACGGGATGTATTCATACGACGATATCAATAGTTACATTCATGAGTATATGAGTAAAAATAGCCATGTACTGAATCCATCTGAAACAGACAAATCAAAATTCAAGTATGGTATTAACATGTATTTCGTTTTGTCAACATATCGCATTTTGATTGAACTTGATGAAAACTATCGAGTGGATCTGAGAAATCTTGATTTCAGAAAACTTATCGGTTTCAATTCAAAATTAGTTTCAGCCACAGAATATGGAACAAATCTACCTGATATTACAAGAGGAGTAGATGAAATTTATATCAATTGTGATATGGTGATAGATAGCATTGTTGATGGAAATAGCACAAATACAATCGCAGTTATACCAGTCACAGATCTCGTCAGAAGTTTACCTTTCACTTACAAACCTCGTTTTCTTTCATGGAATCCTGTCTCAACACATACAATCAGCTCAATACGCTTTTATGTCACAGACTCTTCTAGAGCTCCAGTCGATTTAAACGGGATAGATTGGTATATTGAGTTATTCTTGAGAGGGACAGAATTATAAAACCTAATAGTATATGAAACGGTTCGAGTTTAAAAAATATGAACAACATGGTGAAGGTATTGTGACTGATATGATCAAAACAGCTGGAAAAAAAGCAGCTGAAAAAGCAGCCACAACAATTGGTGAACATGCTGGCAAAAAAGCTGGTGACAAAATCATAGAACTTTTGAAAAAGAGAAAAAGTGGAAACAAGAGTGGAACTGAGAGTGTGAGCCAGACTGGTGGTTTAATCAAAAGAAGGAGAGGTCGACCACGTAAAATAAAATAACTTTTATCTAACACAATAATATATGTCAAACTATCGTGACTCAAAATACATCGAAAGACATGAAGATGTAGTGTTCGAACTAGAGACAGCACTTAATACTGTAGTAGCAAACAATGCTCATCAGAGGAAAACAGGTTACCGTTTCGTTGTTGATAACAGTGGAGAGACTACACCATTTGATTGGTACAATGCCCGTTTGAATGTTGATTTCATTGTAAAAAAGCTTGCAGATGGAGGCCACATTACTGCTGCAGATCGAAATGGTATTGTTAATTCAGTTCACGCTCTTATAAACACTCTTAATGTAAAAATGAATGGTATTGATGTTTATGAGTGCAGAGATGCCAACCAAGCAACAAATATAAAGTCTTTGCTTGAGTATTCACAGGGTTATGCTGTAAGTCAGGGGACCAATGAGTTCTTCTATCTTGACGACAACAGAGAAGCTGAAAACAGAGTTGCTCAGGTGACTACTTATAACAAAGGTTTCGCAGCTCGCAAAGCACTGTTGAATGGTGCAAATGGTGAAGTAAATGCAGAGATAGCATTGAACAGATACGGTTTTTTCAAGAGCTTTTGGGATGAACTCATGCCTAACTCAAAAGTAGAGGTGAACCTAACACTTGAGAGTGATGACAATTTGATTTGGCAAGCTACTGATGAATGTCGTGTGGTACTAACTAAATTCCAGCTAATTGTTCCTCGTATTATTTTTAATTCTACGGGAAAGTCCTTATACATGAGCAAGTATCTTGACAACAGAAAGTGGACTTACATGAGAGAAATGGTTGAGAGAGGCAATTCAACAAGACAACAGACTGCCAATTTCCGTATTTCCACAGGAATAAACAAAACCAGGCATGTTTTTGTATTCATCATCAATGATGCCAATGATTCGTCTCAGACAGCCAATAAATTTCTCTATAACACATTCTCAGTTGCAAATAACCAAACTTTGACTGATTGTTATCTTGAAGTTGGCAATGGAAATGATTATCCAGAGGTTCATTATAAACCATCAACAGAACCAACAAGAGTATTTAGAGATGTTTTGAAATATGTTCAAGCTGTAAATGATTTCAGTGAAAGTACCCTTCTTAACAGGGGCAACTTCGGTACAATATTCCCTTTCATTTATTTTGATTTGACGAAACAGAAACAGGATATCAAAGATGGAATGACAAAACTGACTTTCAAATACACTTTGAGTGCTGCAACAAATGCTGATTACAGTGTGTATGCACTGGTCCTCTATGAGCAGGATATTGAGATGAGAAAGACTGATGGAAAATTAATTCTGAGATCAATGTAAATTAAATAATAAATTAAATTAAATAAATTAAATGAATTAAATAATTAAATTAAATGATTGTTTGTATTAAATACAATTTAGTATAAACATATATTATATGACTACTTATCATCCACATGGTGTAAGACTATCAAAAGGTCAGAAACAAAAGCTAGCAAAAGCTTATGCAACAAATTCACCTGTAACAATAAGGTTGACGCATAGTGAATTGTCTTGAAATGATCAACTGATGTTGACCAAAAGACAAATCAACAAACTGATTAAATCAAGTAGATCAGGAAAAGGTTCAGACATCAAGATATCAAAAAATCAAACCAGAAAAGCTGTTGTAGAAGGAGGTTCTCTTTGGTCCAGTCTTTTTTCACTTGGAACAAGACTATTGCCTTATGCAGGTAAAGCAGTAGCTAAAGCAGCTCCAGCATTGGCTACAGGTGCTCTTTCTTCATTAGCAAGTCTCGGTGTTGATAAACTATTTGGGAAGAAACAAAGTGGAGGATTTCTTATTCCTAATGCCAATTTATCCCAATTATTGAATGTAGGAAATTTATTGAATACGAAACAGATGGCAGATATTATTCAAAAAATGCAGTATGGTGGAGACGTTGTTATAAAACCAACAAAAACACAGATTGGAAATGGTATTGGAACAATACTCGCCAGTATTGGAATTCCTTTGGCCATAGAAGCAATTAGAAAATTAACTGGAAAAGGATTGCATGTTGAAAGCAGCCGTCCAAGACGGTCATTACCAGTTCATGTTCCAGATTCCATTGCAATAAATAAAAATAAAAGTGGTGGAAAACATGCTATGATGCCATGGCAATCCCCTCCTGTTTTTGGTACATGGGATAACCCAATAGGCATGGGAATGAAAAAAAAAAAAAGAAAAAACAAAGGAAAAGGACTTCTACTGGGCAAAAACAGTCCATTCAATTCAATCCCAATTCTAGGAACCATTTTGTAATTGTAATTGGATCAATTGAATTCTCAACCATATTTAAACGCAGACGGAAATGTTTTAAAGAAATAATAACTATAGATATATCATAAATGGAAAAAATTATCAAAACTAGTAGTAATATGGACAAGAAAAGTCTCAAAAAATTGAGCAAATCTAAGCTAATCGAGTTGTTGTTGAAGCAACAGAAACCAAAAATTATTATAGTTGATGACACAAAACCTGTGCCTAAACCAAGAACAAGACCAATTCCTGCACCTAGGACTGTCAGGCCGATTTCCGCCCCAAGGACGAAAAGACCAACTGTGAAAGAATTGGTTGATTATTTTGAGAGGAAAAGACTTCCAGCCCACCTGCTGAATGGTTGGAAGATTTAGAACAATTGAAAAAGAGACCAATTCCCGCCCCAAGAGCCAAAAAGCCTGTGCCGGTTCCAACACCCAGAACAAAAATAGAGCAAACAGAGAAAGCTCTGAAGGGTTTCTCAAAATATTTTGAAATCAGTATAAAAAATAACAAAGACCCGCTTGCGCAACTGCAAAACACAAGAAAGGCTGTTGCATATAATATTATAAAATTGTTGAATGAAATTAAAGGTCTCAAATTCGTTGAAACGCTAAAGGTAACATTCGCAAAAATGACTGACGGAGCAATAGAATACAAAACCGCATATTTCAACAGTGTAGCTCAAACAATTGTGAATAATCTGGAAGTAACTGAATCACTACAGTTGTCAAAAGACCAAATAATGAATAAGATTGCAGTTTGGGTATCTGAAGGTTCAGGTTGGACTGTTGATTCAGTTGATAGTCATTATCTTAATGTTGTGAAATATGCGCCAATGAAGGGCTCCTCATACATTGAACTACCGAATGAACTCAGAAACAGTGCGAAGGGTTTAATTAACTTGAAAAATGAGGATAATGAATGCTTCCGATGGTGCCACATCAGACACCTGAACCCACAAGAGAAATACCCACAGAGGGTTAAAAAATCAGACAAACAGTATATTGACAAATTGGATTATTCAGGAATTGAATTTCCAGTGGCAACCAAACATTACAATAAGATTGAAAAACAAAATGAGATCAACATCAATATTTTCGGTTATGAGAATAAACAACCATATCCACTATATGTTTCAAAAGAGAAATATGCAGACTGCTTGAATCTGCTTCTAATAACTGAAAATGAAAACAAGCATTATGTGCTAATCAAAGATTTCAATAAGTTCATGTACAATCAAACAAAGCACAAAGAAAGAAAACACTTTTGTATGCACTGTCTTCAATGCTTCAGCTCTGAAAGGGTTCTGAATGATCACAAGGAAAACTCCATGCAAGTAAATGGCACACAGGCAATAAAAATGCCAAACAAAGATAACAACATACTGAAATTCAACAACTTTCATAAACAACAGCAGGTACCATTTGTGATCTATGCTGATTTTGAGGCCATCACTGAAAAAATACACGGTTGCCAACCCAACAGTGATAAATCATATACAGAGGCTTATCAGAAGCATACTGACTGTGGCTACGGCTATAAAGTAGTTTGTTGTTATGATGATAAATACAGCAAACCAGCAGTAATATACAGGGGTGAAAAGGCTGTGTACAAATTTATGGAAGCTATGCTGGAGGAAGTCAAATATTGCAAGAATGTTGTGAAAAAAAATTTTAACAAACCATTGAAAATGACTAAAGATGATGAAGAGAAATTCCAAAAAGCCAAAGTTTGTCACATCTGTGATAAGAAGTATACTGAAAAGGATATTAGAGTCCGAGATCATTGTCACATTACTGGTAAATACAGAGGTTCTGCTCACCAAGATTGTAATCTGAAACTCAGAGTGAACCCAGAAGAAATAAAGATACCAGTCATATTTCACAATCTAAGAGGCTATCATAGTCATTTTATTATGCAGGAGATTGGAGCCATTGTTAAGAAGCACACTTACAAAACAAGAAAGGTGAAGACTGTCAAATGAATATCAATGCTATCCCAAATAACATGGAGAAGTATATGGCTTTCATGCTTGGCAATCACCTAACATTTCTTGATAGTTTCCAGTTCATGAGCTCTAGTTTGGAAAAACTTGTAGGCAATCTACCAAAAGAAGCCTTAAAATACACCTCACAAGAGTTCAAGGGAAAGGATCTTAATCTGATGGCACAGAAAGGTGTTTATCCTTACAACTACATGGACAGTTTCGATCAGTTCAATCAGAAGCTGCCCTCAAAAGAAGAATTCTATAGCATACTGAGTGATACGCATATATCAGATGAAGACTATACGCATGCTCAGACTGTTTGGAAAGCATTCTCTTTGAAAAACATGGGTGATTATCATGATCTGTACCTTAAAACAGATGTACTCCTACTGGCTGATGTATTTGAAAACTTCAGAAAAACATGCCTTGAGTACTACAAACTGGACCCGTGCCCCTATTTCACATCTCCAGGGCTATCTTGGGACGCCATGCTTAAAATGACTGACATTAAACTAGAGCTTATGGTTGATATTGATATGTTTCAATTCATTGAAAAGGGTATGCGTGGAGGAATCAGCTATATAGCCAACCGTTACGGTAAAGAAATAATAAATACATGAAAGAGCATGATGAGAAGGCGCCCTCGAAGTACATCATGTATCTCGATGCTAATAATTTGTATGGTTGGGCAATGAGCCAATACCTTCCAACTGGAGGATTCAGATGGATGACACAAAAACAGATCAATAATTTAGACCTGGCTAAGTATAAAGAAGACAGCAACAAAGGTTTGATACTTGAAGTTGACATGAAATATCCTGAAGAATTGCATGATCTTCATAATGACTACCCGCTGGGACCGGAAAAGGTCAAAGTGACTGGGGACATGCTATCAGATTATTGTAAGAAAATAGCTAGCAAATTCAATATATCAACTGGTTTGGTACATAAACTGATACCAACATTAAGCAACAAAGAAAAATACGTGCTCCATTATAGGAACCTCCAATTATACACTGATCTCGGTTTGAAAATAACTAAAGTCCATCGAGTTCTAGAGTTCAATCAGTCCGCATGGCTCAGACAGTACATCGACTTCAACACTCAGAAAAGAACTGATGCTAAAAATGCCTTTGAGAAAGACTTTTTCAAGCTGATGAATAACAGTGTATTTGGAAAAACGATGGAAAACCTCAGAAAGCGAGTAGACGTCAGATTGGTGACTGATGAGAAGAAGCTATTGAAATTAGCTAGTAAACCCACTTATGTTAGCAGTAAAATCTTCAATGAAAATCTAGTAGCTGTTCATAAGATAAAAGAAACACTTACTTTAAACCAGCCGGCATACGTGGGGATGTGTATTCTAGACCTTAGTAAGACACTGATGTACGATTTCCATTACAACTACGTTAAACAAAAGTACGGTAACAAGGCCAAGCTGCTCTTCACAGACACAGACTCACTGACCTATGAAATTGAAACCCAAGACGTATATAGAAATTTCTGGAACGATAAAGATAAATTCGATAACAGCGACTACCCTGAAAGCTCGCCGTATTTCAATAAGACTAATAAAAAAGTTATTGGCAAATTCAAAGATGAGGCAGCAGGAGTACCCGTTTGCGAATTCATCGGTCTACGATCGAAAATGTATAGCTATATGAAAGATAACCAAAATGGAGGAAAAACAGCAAAAGGAATAAAAAAGAACATAATCAAAAATAAAATCAAACATGAAAATTATAAAGACACTCTATTCAATAATAAACAGTTGCATCATAGAATGAAAACAATCAGAAGTCAGAACCATCAACTTGGAAGTTATGAGATAAATAAAGTATCACTCAGCTGCTTTGACGACAAGCGGTATATTCATGATAATGGCGTGACAAGCTATGCATATGGACATTATGGAATCTAGCTGTTGCGGTGTTTTTATCGCCTCAAACCCACTGATTTGCCCAGTTCAGGATAGTATTGTGAGTTTTGTTGTATATTTAATTTAAAATACTGCCCTCTTTCTGATCCTTTACCCGAAGAATTAGCATATGTGACAGGAACATTTGTCGGGGGGTTTCCCTTTCGAATGAGTCATCAAACTACGTCACTATGTTTAGGGGATTCTAGATTTTTCGCTTTTTACACATGCGTATTATTTTTTATCTTTGAAAATTTCATTTATGTACCACAAGCATAAAAATGAAAATACAAACACAAATATAAGGGTTTTTTACACAGATAAAGTGTGGCTTGTATACAGAGTATCTAACGATTGGAAAAAGCGGGGGCCTTTCGTTAGCGAAATGTATACAAGCCACCCCGTGGAATAACGAAAAACCCCCGCCGTTATTCCATGGGTTAAAAAAATAAAAAAAAAATAAATAAAAAATAAAAAAATCACTCTGAGATGGTGTCGGATTGTTGGGTAGAGCTATAGTTAAGCTTCGGCTTGTCAGAAGTGCCGGTTCAATCTCAAGCCGGAGGGTGAAAAAAAAACAATAATTGGCCCCAAGAGGGTCTGATAGGGCCAGAGCGGAGTGGAGGTGGGAAAGACATAAATGATAGTGCTCTGGTGGTGTGGAGGTGGGAATTCAAAAAAAACAAAACAAAAAAAAAACCTCTCATGAGGGACGGGTGGTGATTCAAATTCCAAATTAAGTCCCTCATGAGAGGTTCTGGTGGCCACCAGTTTTGCTATTTTTTTTCTGCATCTTTAATTGCTTCAACAAATTATAAACATCGGATGGTTCCACATGAGAAATAATAGCTATAGGTGATGACTCATTTCCTGTTTTTCCGAGAATGTCACGCTTGGTGATTTTTCCGAGAATGTCACGCATTTTAAAATAACTATAGTTTTTCCAAAATCCGAGATCATTTTGCTAAAACACCCCCCTAAATTAATTTTTGATCTGGTACCCCCAAACACTATACTACTCCAGAAGCAAAATATTGTTAAACAGAAGAAAATCTTCTGCAATATCAAACTTACCAAAAATGACGTCCTCTTCTTTAAGGTTATCAACAGAGATGTTATTATCGCGCAACCAGGACAAGACATGTTTCCAAAAACTAGATGATACTCTACAGGAAAAGAGTAAATGCTCAACGGATGCAACCTCTGTTTGGCAGAAAGCACAGGATGCCGACTCAACCATGCCGAAACGAAACAGTTTTTCGTTTGTAAAGACAATACGGTTTAAAATTTTAAACTGAAATGCTCTAAGTTTAGATTCTAATGTTGTGCGAAAAGATAGCGAATAAACACTTTTCCAATCAATATCAATGTTTGAATACTTTGCAGCTAACTTTACTTTAGCAGTAGGCGTTGTTTCTTTTTTCTCCAGGAAAAGCCGGTAAATTTGCTTTGAGGAAGCATCAAGAATTGGAACCAAATTGTTACTTATTAGGATAGCAGGTGAATCCGGAAGTGGATCAATCACCCGTGCAGTAGTTGCCCTTTTAATTGTCAAGCGCCAACTGGCAGGCATAGAGTTAATAATACCCATAATGACTAGAAGAAACCTTGCTTAGGATTGAGATTTTCTTTAGTTGAAAATAAATCGCAAATTTTTAAAAATCCTAAATCTGCAATATCTCTACGATACACAGATTTCTTATTAATGCAGAGAAGCTTGTTATTCCAAATAACTTCATTTGCAATTTCATGTAGCGAGCTGGGTGTTTTTGCATTTACTTCTGACCACGCATCGAGACATTGCTTGTAGAAACTTGGTAGATAAATTCTTAATTTAGAAGTATCAAAATTACAATGCAATATGAGCTTCCCACCAACGGGGATAGGAATCTCATTTAAAAAAGCTTTCCACGGACTTTTATAGTCTTCCAAATATTTTTTTATACATATCACTCGTCTGGTACGAACCATCAATATCGAGCATATTTAAGCCACCCTTCTCAACTTCCGAAATCATCACATTTCGTTTTACTTTATCTTTCCCATTCCAAATAAAATAGTAAAAAAGCGAGTCGGCCTCTTTGATAAGGTCTTTAGAAATTGGCAACACCGACGCTCTAAACATAAACTTAGGGATGGCAAAGGTTTTTATAATTTGTATTCTACCTAAGAGAGAAAGACCACGCCATTTCCACAAATTGATCGTCTTCTTAAGTGATTTCAAAGTATTCCTAAAATTCAATTCATTTCTTTGTTTAGCATCATAGCCAAAGTAGACGCCTAGAATTTTAATAGTGTTACAAAGATTTGGCATATCAGAATACCCCTCCCAAAGAGAAATACTATTTCCTAAAGCTAAGGCTTCGGTTTTTTCATTATTTATTTTTAAACCAGAACATTTACCAAAAGTCTTCAGCGTAACGAATAGGTTTGTATATGAACTACTATCTTTGATAAAGCAGGTCATGTCATCAGCGAAAAGGGAAAGTTTAACAGGTTCATCTCGTATCGTAATGCCCTTAATGCCATCATCTTCTCTTATCTTTATAGCTAAGGTCTCCAAAGCTATTATAAACAGGTAGGGAGAGAGAGGATCTCCCTGTCTTACTCCCCTACTTAGTGCAAGAGGTCCTGTTGTAAAACCATTGTTCATTGTTCATTGTTCAAGTTAAATGCATGTAATACTCTTAAAAGAAAATTTCAATTGAGCGAGTCGAAAGCTTTTTCAAAGTCTATAGCTACTAGAATCCCAGGTATATCTTTGTACCTAGCATATTCAATCACATCATCGATCGTTCTGACGGCATCAAAAATTGTTCTCCCCTTTACAAACGCGTTTTGATTAAAATGAATTACTTCAGGAAGCACCTTTTCCAAACGCTTTGCCAAAGTTTCAGACGCCAATTTAGCATCAACATTTACAAGAGATATTGGACGCCAATTCTTCACCAGCCTTTTGTCTTTTCCTTTCTTTTCAATTAAGGTGATAACGGCCTGTTTCTGTGAGTTCGATAGTTCACCGTATTCGAAAGCATAGTTCAAATTATCAACTACCAACTTTCCAAGCAAGGGCCAAAAGGCTAAGTAAAACTCGGCTGTTAAACCATCGTTCCCTGGCGAATTATTCTTTTGGAAGGTCTGTAATACATTATAGCATTCATCATATCTAAGGATACCCTCGCGAACGTTCCTCTTCTCCTCGGCTAAAAATGGAACATCGGTGAGATCATTTATAAACGAAGAAATAGTCTGCGTGTCTGCGGAATTTCTATCATCATAGAGATTAGAGTAATATAATTCCAATTCATTCATAATCTTTTTTGGGTCGCTGATTAATGCTCCATCAGTTGTTAAGATTTTACGAACACTGCATTTAGTTTTGTTTGAATTTTCTAAATTCAAAAAATATTATTTATTGTTTTTTTTCACCCATTTCATACCAAGTTGCCCTAGAGCGAATGATTGCCCCTTGTTTAATGTAGTCGTACAATTGATCATATTCAGTTTGAAGGCACTCCAGTTCCTCGCGATTTCCACTATTTGGATCAATATCACATTTTTCTGTACATTCCTTCAGCTTATCCTCCACCTTTTGTAGTTTTGCTCTTCTTTCACAGGCTTTACCTTTACTGTATGTAATTGTTCGCTGTCTTATTTTGTATTTAATGAAATCCCATAAAACACGCTTATCCTGAACCTCTTTAAATTCCTCTAACCAATTCACATATTCAGTGGTTAAAAGTTCACAGTAGTCCGAGTCATTCACTAAGTTCGAATTGAATTTCCAGAAATTCGGTCCTCTCTCAGTTTCATCTAAGCCGCAAATTGAAAGGGTTATTGCCGAATGGTCAGTTTTTATTGATGTTTTAATCTCCGCTGAAATTATCTCATCTTGCAAACTGTCGTTTATAAGCCAAAAATCTAAACGCCTCTGAACAACCGGAGTTTTTTGGCGCCAAGTAAATCGTGATGTAGTGGGGTTCCTAATACGCCAAATATCAACCAGATCGAAATCGAGGTGCATATCTTCAACTAATATTGCGGAGTATTTCTTTCTGTTGTTTCCGCCCCGTCCATCTAAGTCAGGGTCAAGTATGACGTTAAAATCGACTCCGACGATAATTGGGTAATCCTGTTCTGTTCTAGCAGCTTTCAAAATTTCTGACATTTCTTTAAAAAAGGTACATTGTTCACTACATTTGTTTGGAGCGCAAATATTTAAAAGAAAGTATGGTGAATCCTGAATGAAAACCTCTAGGAAAACATAGCGACCTTGAGAATCAACCTTGATAGATCGTAGTTGAAAGTCTAAGTTATCCCTTACCAGTATAAGTACACCTCGACCATGGCTACTACCGTGTGAAAAGAACATGTTTCCTTTCCACTGTTTTCTCCAGATATTTTCGACTTCTTGAGTACTGTAGGTTTCTTGCAGAAAACAAATGTCGGCTCCAGAATTTAAAAGCCAGCTAAAAATTGCTTTCCGCTTTTCAAAAGTACGAATCCCCGAGCATTTAGTGACAAAAGGCTAAAGTCAACGTTACTACGCCCTACTTCGCCAAAGTGAAAAACAACTTCATTAGGTGGGAAAAGTTAAGCGTCAAACTTTAAAGAATATATCCTCATTAACGCACCAGAATAGCTTTGAAAAACATAGTAAAAGCGAAGCAGAACATCTACAAAAGCAAAAACGAAAAAATTACATTTCAACGAAATACTGAAAAACACAAAACTTAAATGAGCAACAAGATAAATATCCTTAACGCTGCCCTTGAGGATGGAACTAATTAAATAATTCTACATCTCTCCTAGAGAGCTTTTGCTGCATGGTTATAATATACAATAACCAAACGATAACACCTTACAGCCTTGCTATAACTTGCCATCAATAAAGAGTTTATCCGGTTCCGATTTACTAAAGGATACTTTTTGGCCCCTTTTTTTAGCTTCCTTTAATTTGGGCATTTGCTTGCGCCTTCTCTCTATGATTTCCTGAGGGAAGTCTTGCAAAATCATATACTCAGTGTCTTTCAATTCAAACCCAGCACGAAGCACTGTCTCGCGATCTTGATAGCGTAATAAACGGGCTAATATCGGCCTGGGCTTTCCACGTACGGATTTACCGATCCGATGCACTCGTTGAAACTCCATATTTCTCTTTGGATCCCCAAAGCCAAGGACATCATGAAGAAACTCACACAAAACATCAATTGTGCCAACCGCATCTTTCCCCTCCGAAGCGCTGGCTTCGTTTTCCGGTATGCCAAAAAATTTCAGATTTTCTCTCCTGCTGTACGATTCGAGATAAAGGTGTTGCGTGTGCAAATATTCTATTTGCTTATCCTTGTCTTCTACCGTTCCACGAAGCTCTTCAACTTCGTTGTTGAGATATGTAAGACTCTTATCCATACCTTTGATCGAACTTTCCACAGCACGTGCGTCTTCTTTCATCTTGTCGATAGTTGATTCGACGTTCCCCAATCTGCTTGTTAAATCCTTCAACGTTGCCTCAATTGCATCGAGTTTCTCCAGTTTCTTAAGTTCCCCAAGAATTTTATCGAGTTTTGTGCTAACGTTACCGGCCATGTTTAAGGCTTGGAGAACCTCGTCTTCCTCGGCTAAACTCTTTGAACGCTTTTCCCGCGGAGAACTTCACCCAGACGAATCTGAATTGCTTCTCTCTGATATTGTACGTTTCAAAGAAGAAAGGATGGTTCCCATATAAAAGAAATGCAGGCTGCCAGAAAAATAACTCAATAACCAGAGCGGAGCTCTCGAAAACACGTCTACTCGTTATGCATGCTAGCCCCAGTCCCCCGCTTCTCTGCACTTGGTCAAGTCGGTTTTCAGATCTGCGCGCGCCGTCGTCACAGTCGTCACGTTGTCTTTGCTGAATCAGCCTATCTATAGCCATTAGGCCAGCCATGTGGGCTACAAAGGTAGTAAGTCTTTAGACTATTAATACAAGACAATTGCGATTACCTCTGTGTATGTGGGTGTACGTTTCTCAAAATTTCTGAATAATCTTTCTTTGTGTGCACAATGGTCAACATAAGAATTTGGTTGTGAATTATTCTGAACGAGGGAATACGCTAAAAACTTTACAAGATTCATAGATATGCGGAGTTTCTTTGCATAATAACGTCCAGCAATCGAAAGAAAGCGGGTTTTAAAAATACTTTTCGGTCCGAAATCTGTTCGAAAGTGTTGAGAAACGGAACAAGGGGATCTCTTTGTTTTTCGGTTTGCAAGATATTAAACTGTTAAGGGATATTGACAAATTTGTGCTTCTGTCTAGAAAACCTCGGGGAGATGTGTTACAATTATCGATTAATGGCTGTTTTCCATTTTGCTATTAGCCCCCTGAAATAACATACATATCTACACCAATCAAATAGCCTTGACTAAAAAGAGATTCACCTAAATCATACAAGAAAAAGCATATCCTTTAAAGACTTGGACGAACTGAAAAAAACAGTCTACACGAAGGAGACCCAATTTTGAACACGGGACGCAAACAATGTTTTTAGATGATATCTCACATTCTTGATTTATCAAATGAAGAATGATCCTCGCAGTTGTGAACGCAATTTATGATTTTTGATTTCATTTCGCAGTTCATATATGATTCATTTCATATATCATTCACATTCTTGAGTTAGTTGTACATTTTCTGCACTCTGTAAAAAATCTTGTAACAAGTTTTCTGTCTTCTTTCCTTGACCAACTATAGTTATGGCCTACATCATGTGGACTTGGCTTACAGCTTTACACTAGTCTCACACTAATAGTCTCCTTGGGCCCAGTTATTCGAAAGCTGATTAACCCTAATCCGCGATTATTTAAGACTTAATCAAGGAGTTTATTTCTCTACCCATAAACGTTGTTCAACGCTGACATCCTGCAAAGTTCTAGATTAGAGAAAGTCAATCCTGAAAAGCAAAAAGCGTTAATAGAAACTTTCATACAAAACTTAAAAACTGCAACCAAAGTTTACGCTAATCCTGGATTAAGTTAATCTCTTTCGAACAACCGGGCCCTGGTACTTATTGGTTTGTGGTGTCATTTGTGTTTCATGGACATGCATGAACACAACTTTTCAAAGATCTTCAGTGATATTATGATATTTTGTTAATCCTAAATCAGGCATCATTTGCTCGACATTTTGACAGAGGTCACCAGGCGGGTGGTCGATTAGCAGAAAAGGGAACCTAACATGGGGAATACTGTGCAAGTTCCAGCTCCGACACACACACTGACCAAGCATCTGTACCTGTGAGAGAAATGACTAAAAGCGTGGTGTCTGTGTTGTAAAATATATACGTTCTAACTATTGCTTAAGAGATGTTAGCTGAGCTCCTATTTGTAAATTTTGCAAAACTGATGGGTACTATATTCGGTAAACCGTTGACTGTTTAACTAAAAGCTTTTTTTTTTAAATGGAGAATTTTGTACAATCTTTGTAAGAAATACCTATGTAAAAATTGGTCCTATCTTGGCTTTAGATTTCCATTAACTAGTAGTCAACACAGTCTTAAAGGGATGGATTTCTTAACTTCGGTATACTGTATATCTTACATCTGCTGATGCTTCCTGGGCGATTGAGGTTTAGCACATGGCTAGATTTTTTCTTGTTGACTATTGTACTCGCTCAGAGCATTACCACATTTTTTTTGTACTTTGTTGTTAACTTTCCCTTGAAAATGAGATAATGCTTAGTTTTCAGTTTCTATTGCCTTTCATTGTTAGTCACCGCGCGTTTTCTTCATCATTTGTTAACGGCTTGAAGGAATAGTCTCACGGTTTGGTGCATGTGCAAGCTATGACATAGCCCACACAGTTCTATTGTCTAGAGACCGGAATAAAACCTTCGGGCCGATTGCACCTGACGTCGCGGCGGTCATATTGGTGGAAAGAACAATAGCGAAGTGTCTTTTGGGAATTTGACTCTATTATTATGCAAACCATGAGCTAATTTTTCTATTGTTTTGGTACCAACATGACCGTTTTATCACGAGAGTGCAATCAAAGAATTAGATGTTCAATATTAAATTCAACTTTTTCTGTGTAAATCCTTTGACATCTTCCGTGAAATTTGGGCATCAGTCAACAACAACAACAACAACAAATGCTTTATTTGCATGACCATAAAGGAATCACAGTATTGCAAAATTTAATTACTAATTCAACTAATTTGTACAAAACATCACAAAAAACAAAAACATTACAATTCTCATTCATTCATTCATTCATTCATTTATTCATTCAGTCATTTTGCTACCCTTCGTATTGCCGCATGGCTACTCGTAGACTATCATTTTGCTTTCACAAAATTACAGGCTTTGATTTCTGAAATACACGTGGTTGATACGAAAACTAAAATGCACTTTTATGCATGGAGTCGGAAAATTCAAAATGAATTCTAATGAGCAGTCTCATCTTTATCGTCACGTTTTCGCGACTGACGTCGCAATTTTCAAAGGCCGATTTACCGCGAGAGTCATCTGCACGCTTCCGATTGTTTTAGAATAGGTTCTGTTAACGTTATATATAGTTTGCACATGCGCCACGCCGTAAAACCCTCCAATTAAAACCTCCTATAGATGGATCAGTTCAGTAATCTATTCAACCACACTCGCTCATGATGATGAGATTTGGGAAAGTATTGATCCAGCTGACTGAGTAAAACAAAGTTAGGGAACTTCAAAATGAAACTACATCACGGAAATTTTATATTCTGACTTCGGTCAGGGAACCAAAATAAGTTGTTCAACAGGAATTGTAAAAGGTGTTTTTGAATGAATCTTTATTTTATTTTATTTTAATTTTTTTAAGCGAATAAATTGTAAATAAGATTTTAATAGTTACCATTGTTGTCACATATCTAGTTTTTAATTTGCTAACAATGTGATGTTTATTAAATTGATTGTAAATAGGATTTTAATAGTTAGTATGTTATAAATAAGTTGTTGACTCTGGTCTTTATTATTATTATTATTATTATTATTTTATTTTATTTTATTTTTATTATCTTGCCACACAGAATAAATTACAAATAGAATAGAAAAGTTAATAAATAGCTAATTAATATTAAATTTAAAGTGAACATACAACTTGGAAGGAGTGACTGTGGCGGGGAAATCTCCGAGAAGCAAAGCTTATGAGGAATAGAGATTCCCCCCACGGGCATTAAATACTACTAGCCGGCATTTAAAAGTAAAGAAAGGACATGTATTTTAAATATATAAGTGTGCTTGGACAAAAAGATAGATAAAAAGTGTTATGGTATTTAGGTTACTTCTTGTCTGGCCCTTAAAAATGGTTTGATCACACGTTTGAATATATTAAAAGTCGGTGCGTTTTTGATGTTGCTCGGTAATAAATTCCATATCCTAGGACCTTAAAACAGGATCGAAAATTTTTTGATGTTTGTTCTACAGGTATGAGGTCGGTAAAGGTCAGAGTATCTCGTTGAATATTGATGAATCTGATTTTCAGTTTGAAAGATTTGATTAAAAGCAGTAGGTAAAGCGTCATGATGATATAAGTACATAAAAGAACTTACTTGGAGCGAGTAGATACTAAAGACATCAAGAATTTTTAAATTTGCAAAAAGAGGTTTACTTGAAGCCTTATAGTCAGCCTTGGGGATCTCCCGGACTGCTCTTTTCTGTAGTAGGTAAATTCGTTGCAGGTTGGTAACATAAGTAAAGGGCCAAATTAAATTGCAGTAAGTAAGATATGGTTCTCTTGCAGCGTCAATGCAATTTTGCTCCTTGGCCATCTAAACCGGAAGTTAAAATTTACAGTGAAAAAAGAGAATTTCTAATAGTTATGTGGACCTCATTTGACTCTGTTTTGCATATTCCGGCTCCTTCCTAAGGAAATATTCTGGACCACGAACACTCTGAATAAACGGAATTTGCGTTGTTTTGGGGCATATCCTGTTTCCGTAATGAATGGTAGACCTCCACGATTGGACTGCTGCCTAATCCGCTAAGGCAGCCTTGTAATTTGCTCGTTTACAGAATACAGTTTACTCGAAATACACAGAATGTGCGTTCCTTTTGGAAATTTTTGGGGGCAAAATTGTGGACGGCCCGCCAGGCCCGTGACGTGCAGCGGAAGTCACATGGGGCGCTCGGTCCAGACTTTTCTGAGCACTGGTCCCAGGTCACCTCCACCAAGACTATGTTGTTGTGTTTCGGAAAACGTTCTGTGTATTTCTAAATCTCTTGTTTATAAACAGAAATAACCCCACCTCAGTTTCTTTATTTGTCGTCCGTAACTGAGTCAGTTATTTTCCTCATCAGGTCTGACCATTTACAGAAGATGCAACACACTTTTTTGCTCCAATTTTTTTATACGTCCAAAGTGGATAAACTGTAAATAAATAAATTTAAAAATCGGGTTGTGGCTGGTAATATGATGGTTACATTTATTTGTTGCCATGGCAATGCAGGAGTTAGGAAAAACAGAGGGGCGGGGGCTCAAAGTTTCCCCCCTCTGAAAACGGGGAGTCTTATTTGAGACGTGGGCTAAATAGAGGATTTACGATAGTTATTTGGTGGGAGCTGTTTAATTGATTTGAACTGAATCAGTCCCGCGTCTCTTACGTTTTCCTTGTTGCTTTTAGTTGACAAGATTACAAGTTTTTCAAACAAGTGCTTGATAGTTCAGAATTTTCAGATAGTGCAGATATCTATTATCACCTAATAACGTTAATAGAGAGCTTTTCAATTGAGTGTCGTAAAACCAAAATCAAACCAATTACTCTGGCCAATCACAACACACCGAAACAGTGCAATCAGCCAATCAGAATACGAAGCAATTACTTGTAGCCCACGCAAAGCGCGGGAAAATGCACGCGTGCAAGTCGGGATTGGTTTTGGTTTTGCTTCTGATTGGTTGAGAAAGTGGTGCGAGGTTTGCTGGCCAATCACAGAGCCAAGAAAAGCAAATCCAAAGTAAAACTAGAATTACTTTCGACGCTCAATTGAAAACCGCTGTATCGATTGAAGAATGAATTAATCACTCAGGAAGCCTCTTTGTTGGGACCAGCGAACGACACTTGGGAGTAAACTGTACACACCTCCAATTACTACACATTAGGCAAAGTCGGAATCTGAATGGCCACGGAAGGGTTGTCTTATTTAAAACAGACCTCCTTCTGTCGGTGTTGAGCTGTTAGGCATAACCTTGAGCTTGCGTCTTATTGTTAATAATCCCGCTCTAAAACCTAAAAAAAAAATGAGAAAACAACAACAACAAACAAAACAACGAAAGAAGCGACACATGCATCGCTATGGAGCTATATTTGAAAAGAGCTTGTCAAAAAAGATTTTCATGTGCTTTTTCGGCGCAATGCTCGCGTAATCTACTTTGAATGAGAAGTCATGTTATAATTTGCGCGTAACGGCAACGCTGCATATGAAAGCGGAATTACAATGATTTGGATGGGGGAAAACAGTTTCTCTACTGTGAGTTGAAAAATATGAAGAATTTCTTTCCGTGTTTGCCTTTGCATGCGAGAGACCATTATCACCATTATAGACCAATATCACAGAAATTTTACATTTTGACCTCGGTCAGGGATCCAAAATAAGATGTTGACTCTGATTGAAAGAGCACCTCAAAATTAGTGAAAGGTCCAAGTTTGAGAATTAAAGATTTTACTATCGCAGGGATATAATGCCGTTAATTCTAAAAAATTTACTTACGTTTAATTGTATCGGATAACAGGCAACCTTTGCCCGTCTTCATACAGACGTTTGTAAAATTTACGGACTTGGCGGGACTATATCTCCGCAGTTTTACTGAAGATATGACTATAAAATTTGGTTAGTTCTTTTGCTAGCAGCCTCACTGCAATTTTGCTTCTTGGTCGCCTACATCGGAAGTTAAAATTTACAGGGAAAAAAAAAGGAGAATTGTCAGTTATGTGACCTCATTCCTGATTCTGTTTTGCATATTCCGGCTTCTTCCTTTGGGAATATTCTGGACCACGAACACTCGGAATAAACGGAATTTGTGATGTTTTGGGAGATATCCTGTTTTCGCAATGAATGGTAGACCGCTACGATTGGACTGCTGCCTAATCTGCGAAGGCAGCCTTGTAATTTGCTCTTTTACAGAATACGGTTTACTCGGAGTATGTTGTTGTGTTTCGGGAAACCTTCTGTGTATTCTAAATCTCTTGTTTATAAACAGGAAACACGCCCCTTCAGTTTTCTTATTTGTATTCCTAACTGAGTCAGTTGTTTTCCACATCTGGTCTGACCATTCACAAAAGATGCAACACACTTTTTTTGCTCGAAGTTTTTACACGTCCAACTTTCACTAAGCCTCAGATTTGTTATCGGCACAAATTGGTATTTAAAACAAAAATGTATTTCTATACTTCAGATTTAATAAATGGCAAAGTGATTTTTTTCTGATGGATAAACTGTTAAATCCCTCCAGTGCAAAGCCCAGGCAAATGATCGCAAGATTCTTGAGATACCCCGATCGAGAGGAGGTGATGGCTAACGCTAAGAAGTTGAATGGCAAGAATTTCGGAATTTCGGCAGACCTCCTTAAAGTAATAATGGAACGGAGGAGAAAGAAGATGCAACGTTTTAAGAAAGCTAAAGAGGAGGGTAAGACTGCTTATTTTAATAGAAGCGAACCAGATAAACTGTTTATTGACGGTGTTGAAGTGTAAAATTTTTTCCCTTGTAGGATTCAACTTCTTAGGCCATGTTTTTTTATCTTGTAACTTTTTTCTTCAAATTTGAATATGTACTTCCAAAACGGAGCTTTTGTATTTATTGTTTTGTACGTATAGTGGGATGAATGCAAGGCCCTTTTTGTCAGTGGCGTTATTTTCAACAGCTATAGCTGGCTACTGTTTTAATTATGTGATTATTTGTTGTAGCTCTATTTTGTCTCTCTTGTTACTGTTTGTAGAGGTTGATGTGCTGATAACTATCTATTGTACTTTTGTGGGAGACATACAGGACCTTTATGCCGAAGGGTTATTTATGCAGAGATTTTTTCACTAATTCGCTTATCCAACTGATTTGAATACATTTACACAATCATCATGAAGCGTAATTTAGATTTCAAAATGTTATCTTTAAACGTTCGGGGCATTCGTTCTTTTGATAAAAGAAAAGCTTTGTTTAATTGGATTGCGAAAGAGAGATGTGACATTATTTTCTTGCAAGAAACATATTGTACCCCAGAAGTGGAAAATATTTGGAAGTTACAATGGAGGGGCAGTATTTTCTTTAGTCACGGATCACAGCATAGCAGGGGAGTCATGATTCTCTTAAAAGAAAACTTTGACTGCGAAGTTAGTGTGCACCGGGAAGACGGGCAAGGAAGATTTCTCATTTTAAAGGTCATTATTCAGAATCAACCGTTTGTTTTAGTCAATATATATGCACCAAATAAAATAAATGACCAGTGCACGTTTTTCGAAGAAATTCAAACTCAACTTGATGGATTAGATTTGGAGGAAGACTGTGAAATAATTATAGGTGGTTTGCACGTTACGTCATCGCCGCCATGCTGGTGGACATAAACAATACATCTCTCATTAGCTCCTTTTGTTCGTCCACCAGCATTTGTTCGTTCCACCATTGTTATCTGTGTCTCTTGAGATTGGCTGCAAACCACCTATAGGAGGTGACTTTAATGTTATTCTTGAGCCCGATTTGGATGGAACCGGAGGTAAACCCCAGTTAAAAGAATCTTGTAAAAAGATTGATAATTTGTGCTCATCATTTGACTTGATTGATATTTGGAGAATCAGAAACCCTGACGCGAGGCGTTTTACGTGGAGGCAGAAAAATCCAATAATACAGCGCCGTCTTGACTTTTGGTTAATATCTAGCAGTATTCAGGAGGAGGTAGTGAAAGTAGATATCATTCCAGCAATAAGAATTGATCACTCTGCCATTACAATACACATAAATGGAATTGAAGAGACAGAACGGGGCCCCTCCTTTTGGAAATTTAATTCCAGTTTTTTAGAGGATGACGAGTATATCAAATTAATAACCGATAGGTATAGCTATTGTCTGGAAGAAGGAAAAGAGTTACAAGACCCAAGGGTCCTTTGGGACTTCATTAAATATAAAATCCGATATGAAACCATTATCTATAGCAAACAGAAGGCTAGGAAGAGGAGGGAGGCATTAACGACATTAGAGAGAAAAATCAAAGAATGTACAATAAAATGTGACGAGTCGCCAAGTCCAGAAAATATAAACAATTTGGAAATCTTTCAAACGGAATACGATAGACAGTATGAATACATAGCTCAAGGCGCAATAATCCGTTCAAGAGTAAACTGGTACGAACACAGTGAGAAAAGCAACAAATATTTTTTGAATTTAGAAAACTCCAAACAGAAGAAAGGCTGTATTAGAAAGTTGGTAATAGATGGTGATGAATGTACGACCGATCCGAAAGAAATAATGACAGAGATACATAACTTTTATGCAAATTTATACGACACCAAATCTGATGATTGCGACTGTGAATCGACGCTTGAATTTCTTAGAAGCGTGAACACTAATATACTGACAGACGAGCAACGTGACTCACTGGATAAAAAGATTTCAGTTAATGAATATTACGAAGCGCTAAAAACCTTCCAGAAGAATAAAAGCCCTGGAAATGATGGCTTGACGGTTGAATTTTACCTCGGCTTTTGGCCTCTTATGGGGAAACATGTTGTTAACGCTTTAAATTTTGCTCACGAACAAGGTCAATTATCGAATTCGCAAAAACAGGCTATGATTACTTTGTTGGGGAAGAAAGACAAAGACCGACGCTTTATCGAAAACTGGAGACCAATCTCGTTAATAAATGTCGATGTTAAAATCGCATCAAAGGCCATTGCAAGAAGGTTAGAAATGGTCCTCCCTAACATTATTCATCCTAACCAAAATGGTTTCATCAAGGGAAGGTCAATTTTTGATGGAGTGCGAACGATTGAAGACTTACTTGAATTTGCAAAATTTACGTACAGTTCAGGCATTCTCCTAGCGGTTGATTTTCAGAAAGCTTTCGACTCTTTAAATCATTCCTTTCTCCTTAAAGTCCTGGAAAAATTTAATTTTGGACCATATTTCCTGCAGTGGATCAAAACGTTTATAATGATGTTTCAAGTTGTGTTTTGAATAATGGTTTTATTACTAATTTATTTTCAGTCCGATGTGGCGTTAGACAGGGTGATCCCTTATCACCTTTACTATTCATTCTAGCTCTTGAAGTGCTTACTTGTAGGATTCGAGATAATGACGAAATCAAGGGGATGGTGGTTAACAACGAGGAAATTAAATTAACTCTCTTTGCTGACGATATGACTTGTTTTCTTAGAGATATAACATCATATCGTCGTTTAATGGCGATGTTTCAGCGGTTTTCAAAGTTTTCTAACTTACAAGTCAACAAAGATAAGACTGAGGTATTCGCCATTGGCAGACAAAATTTTAGATCAAAAGAATTTTCAACATAAAGTATGAACATCAATTAAAATCTTAGGCATCGTTTTTGATTATAATACTTCATTAAGGATGAAAGCAAATTTTGACTCCATTCTCAAGTCCATTAAAGATATTCTGAATATGTGGAAGTGGAGAGGACTTACATTACTGGGGAGAATACAAATTATTAAATCTTTTATTATACCGAAAATTCTGAGTAAAGCTGCGGTAATTGCAGTTACAGACGATTTTATTAAGGAAATTAATAGTCTGATGTATAGTTTTATTTGGAAAGGGAATGATAAAATAAAACGTGCCGCCCTTATTAACGATATCGAGAACGGTGGACTTAAGATGCTGGATATTCAATCAATGATTTACTCACAGAGGGTAATGATTTAAAAAAATATATGCAGATAAAGATCGTATTAGTCCTTGGAAGATTGTATTAGATTTTTTTCTTTCTCGAGTTGGCGGGGAATTTATCCTTAAGTGTAATTTTGATACCCGAAAGCTACCCATCTATCTTCCAGTATTCTATAAAGAGTGTTTAGATGCCTGGACCTTGTTAAATGATCAATCATCATTTTCTTTGTACAGTGATGTTGTCCATCAGGTCATTTAGAATAATAAGTTTATCAATGTTCAGAAAGTCTCGCTTTACGAAAAAAAATTTGTCTCTGAAAGGAATTGTTACAATTGGTGACCTTCTGTCTGATACCGGCAGCTTTCTAAAAGGCCCTAAAGTGTTAAATGCAAATCTTTCTCCCGTAGAGCATTTTAAATTAATGAGTATCGTCGATGCGATTCCTCAGCAATGGAAACTGATAATTAGACGAAGTGCACAACACACCCCTTCGTACATTAGTGACACGACTTATTTAAAGATGGGTAACGCAGAAGTGGCTCTATCACAGGTTTCGGCCAAGAAGCTTTACGAAGCTTTCAGAAACCAAAAACAAGTTCCACCAACTGCCCAAAAGAAACTTAAAGAAAAATTTCCCCATTTTTCTGTGGACTGGAAAGAAATTTATTCCTTACCTTTTATAGTTACGATTGAAACTAAAATCAGAGAATTCCAATATAAGGTTTTAAATAATATAGTATTTACTAACCAAAAGTTTTTTAAATTGAAAATGATTGACTCGCCCTTGTGTACCTTTTGTAAACAAGACACTGAATCACTCGAACATTTATTTTTCAATTGTTATGTGACAAAGGCTTTCTGGGAAGCTTTCTGCTCTTGGCTTACTGAATGTAGCATTACATTCCAACCCTTTACGATGACAGACATTATATTTGGGATTTTCTATGTGGAAAAGGACTTCGATATTTTAAATCATCTTATATTGACGGTTAAATTATATATTTATAAGTGCAAGTTGAACATTGTAAATCCTTCACTACAAGTCTTTAAAGCCAAGACCAGAGGAGTATACCAAATTGAAGAAAGGATTGCAACAAGCCGGAACAACCTACAAAACATTTCAGGAAATGGGATAAGCTCCTGCCGTATGTTGACTCGTAGCATGAATGTCCTAAGTATGTAACCCACCCCCTTCTTTTGTTGTTTTAGTTGTTGTTTTGTAATGTAGTTATTGTAGGTTTAGTTTTATTTTTACCTCTGTGTAGTAACTGTTTGTAGACTGTAACCGTTTCTATAATAATTATGTTTGTAATTTCATGAATAAAAGTATTAAAAAAAAAAGAAGAAGAAGAAGAAGAAGAGATGTAGTATGGCTGCCATTTTGTTTTTCTCGGCTTTCTGGTCCAAATTCATCCTTATTTCCAACAGAACCGTTGAAGAAAATCGAAGGAATTCAATCCCACGATGTAAATATTGTTTGGTGGTGAATGGATTGCTATGGGATTTCTGCTAGAAGATTAAATCTTTGATTTATTTATACGTTGTGTTGTTTTGACTTCGCCACCTCAAATGAAACACGCGCGTGTGGATGTCTGTAAAACGTAGACAGGATACTTGCGAATGGCGGTTGCGGATGGCGGACGGAAAAATGAGGATGGGAAAAAGTGGATAGAAAATTGCGGATTGAAAAAAATATATAAAAATAGAAATTAAATAGCGGTTAAAGCGGAAAAAACTAACACAAGCATTTTCAAGGTATTAGTTGCCGTCTTGTCTCGGGGCTTTTTTTTTTATTTAATACCTGAACACAACGCGCGAAATTACGTTGCACTTTTAGCTGTTGGTCGTACGAAAGCGGCTAAGAACTTTTAATAGAGATTTAGAGCCACCCCCAACCCCCAAACCCCCCTCCCCCCCCCCCCCCCAATGAATTGAAACAGCTTTTTATGATTCTGCGTAATGGTGTTGTGGCTTTAACCATTGAAACGGAAACAATGACCTGTTCAGTTTTATACGACGGAATGTTGCAATCACCGCCGCTTCGCTGGCTTTTCAACCACAAAGAAAAAGTGTCATTAACTGATTGATTTCGAGCCCGCAGAGGGCCATGATAAATTATTATTATTATTATTTGACGAGTTATGTGAAGGGTTATGTGACGAGTTATGCACATGTCATCGGCTTCCCCGTGGGGTCGACCCCCGGGCCTACCAGGGAGATATGTGGGGGAATACAAAGATATGGACGGGATTCTTTGTCCGAGGGAAGGGGAAAAATAATGTTGACATTGTTCTACGATCAAAGATTAGGTGGTGAGAGAATTCACGAGTTTGAAAAGGATGTGACGGAAATTTACAGCTGAGAGACACCTCACCCAGGGGACTTTGTCTTGAGAGATTCCTCGACCCCCCGGGGAAATTCCTCAAGTTTTCTTGACTGATTTTACAATCCTCCTGGTTAGCCCAGGGGTTGACCCCACGGGGAAGCCAATGACATGAGCATTATTTGACGAGTTATTTGACAAATTAGTATTTTTTAAAAAAAGGTTTTTCTATACTTCAGATTTAATAAATGGCAAAGTTATTTTTTTTCTGATGGATAAACTGTAAATAAACAAAAAAATAGGCTTGTGGCTGGTAATGATGGTTCCATTTATTTTTTGCCATGGTAATGCAGGAGTAAGCAAAAACAGAGCTGCAGGAGCTTAATGACTTTTCTACTACCGCATTTCAATCATCTGTCAAACAGAGGAGTTGTTTCGGTTTGTTTCCTTTTGCTCGATAGCGAAACGACGTGACGCGCGGACACGACTATGCATCGAGGGACTGACTAAAGGTAAGGAAAAATTGAAGTTCTCTCTGACAAAAATGCTTTAACAGGCCTCTTTTAAGGGATTTGATACCCACCGTGCAAAGGTTATGTTCGACGAGGAAATCTGTGTTCAGTGGACTTCTTCGACGGCACAGGCAACGATTCACGGCTCTCTTCGCTCGATATCGATCCACGTGATATTACTTTACGTACTTTCCCACTATGCTTTGCCAATTTTGTATTCCAAGAGCGACGTTGGTAAAGAGTTGCATTCTTCTCACTACGTACAGGAATATATCAGCGACTTTCAAGTTTCGCTTCGAGTTTGCGATTTGGCGTCGAACAGAAAGCCATCCACATTTCACATGAAAAGAACATTCTCAAAGGGTAAATATCACTTTCTTTATTGTCATGATCTTTACAAGCAAGGTTTATAAAGACGCAGGCATAGATTAATATGCATATTTATTTCGATGCGTTTGTAATGAACTGATTTTCGTTAGTTTGAATTTGTCAAAAGATTTAATGTCCATGCATGTGCTGATCCGAAATAAGAAAAAAAAAAACTCGTTAAACAAAAGACTTGCTAAATAACGGGATGAACTATGATTGTTAAACTTCATAACGTACAAATTTGTAGAGACTTTAGCTCAAGAATAATTTCTATGTATTTATTACGCGAATAAAGGGTTTTTTTCCCTTGACCTCTGGGTTCAATCACATGGTTTTCTCAGAAACAACGTAACCATAACAAACAATGCAGGAAGTTATGAGAGTATGAGAACGTGACAAGGGTTTCCTGTTCTTTTTCATCTCTCACTGTTGAGGCGTAAAGTGGCCGGTAAATGGGTTGTTTGCGTTGATAGACCTAAGAAAGTGCCTACTAGAAAGGAAAAAAAAATTAACATTGTTTGTATGTGTGTTGTAGAGGTGCTTTTGGATTGGGGAGCCAAGAAATTTTCCACAGATTTGTATAGATCTTTTCCTGGAGACGTACGCCTTACAAACCATTCAATTATTCAAAAAGGACAAAAAAGGCTCCCATGATGATTATAACCACTTCATATCCAGCGCGCCCTCGTACACCTATCCCTTTGTGCGAGTCATGAATATAAATAGGAAATGTTATAATTTGCGCGTGACGGCAGCGTTACATGTGAAAGCGAAATCACAATGATTTGGATGGGAGAAAATAGTTTTCTATTGTGAGATGAAATTCTTTCTAAAATATTTTCCATGTTTCGCCTTTGTATGAGAGAGGTAGAAAGGTTGGGTGAAACTAAAACTCTTATAAAACAACTTTTCTTAACGATCTTATACCTACATGGGACAAATAAGATGAGAACTTTGTATTCGAGTATTGTTGGAGCTTCTATCATGATAATCCAGAACGCGATACTAGCGTTAGGTCAACTTCCGGGTAGCTCGTCTGACGTTGAGTTACTTGGAGTCTCTACGGAATCTTCCGTGAGAAGACCATATTCCCAACACTGCCTACCTACAACGATTTTTTCTCATAAAATTACTCTAAAGAATAGTCTGCAAATGGCTCAGTACGTTGAATTCAAAACAGGACAGATTGCCTTAAAACATGAGGAGACGCAAGTGGGCCTAAACTGGAAGTACTTGATTTGCGAACTAATTAAAATTGCGGTTTACTCCTTAATTAAACTTCTGTCAACAAAGAGAGGTAGACACGGATCAAATAGGATTAATATGTCAGTATCAAATTTAGTCTTGACGATTGAGGTGCGTTCAGTCACGTTGTCTCGTTTCCGCAGTCATTTGAGAAAACTGAGCCACGTAGAAGTGTGTCGATGGCTCCGAGGAATATTTCTCGAGGAATATTCCCTACCAGCACGCTTTCCGGAGGATATTGTCCGAGTATTCAAGGCGAAGAGCTTTACAGACGATAGATGGAGAACCGTATCGAGAAAAAGCTTCTTCAGAGGATGAAATCGTTGCCTCATCATTTGGATTAATTGCGGCATTCCTTTCTCCGTGCACGTACCCTGGCTCCAGAGGCCCGTTGAAAAAAATAAATATCCCTGAAAAGCCAAAATAGAACGCGAGAGACGGGCCTCTGGTCGCACGAGCCGAGAAACGCATTTCCTTGGGACAGAATTTGTCCCAGTCTGCTGATTGGTTCTTCAAATAAACAACAACTCTGATTGGCTTAGGAAAAGCGTGGCTTCCCAGCCGACAAACCGGTTTGGACAGAAAATATATTCGTAAAATTATGGCGGCTGCTCTCAACGATCGCTCTTCTGCGTTTCGAACTGCTGTTCATTGGAGTCCAAATTTCCAGTGCAAAAAGAAGCGTTGTTGGCGTTCCTAAGCCGTAAGGATGCGTTGGCTGTTTTACCGACGAGTTGTGATAAATCCTTAATCTTTGAAATTGTTCAAGCAATTTGCGCCGGTCTACATGATCTACATGTCCTTTTGGTGATCTGCCCACTCTCTAGCTGCCCTTATTTACTCACACATTCAAGAGCTTGCCGATAGCGGTATTGCAGCCTGCTCTCTTGGTTATCATAGCGTTCTGGTTGACGACGTAAATGTGTTAAAGCATAATATAATATTTACAAGTCCAGAGCTTATTATTCAGGAGGAAAGGTGGCGAAAATTCCTACAAAGCAAGGGTGTGCTTGATTTCTGAAATTTTCCAAGGCTCCATTTAAGTTTTCTAACTTTTTCCAACTCTCGTACGCATTTCGTGCAGAACATGTTGTTTACAAAATTACAAACAGGAAATCCCAATACATGGGATAATCGCGCCACAACGGTTTGACACGTTTAGCTTCTTCGCATTTTCCCCATGGAATGAATTTAATTTCCCGTAGTCATAAACTATCTAACTCGTGTTACAAACCCTGCAAAAATCGTCGACTTTTAACCGGCGTAATAACCTTCCTCAACATTTTCCAACATAGCGATAAGTTTTCACGGTTCGCTGCAACACGTGCTGATTGTTCATAACGATCTGACGTCAGAAATGTCAAAAATGATCTTGATAACAACCAGACACCATGTATCCCCGCCGATGAAAACCGGTTTAGTTGGATATCTGATACACGAAACTGCACAGAAATGAGGTTCAGCATTCGTGCGACCAGAGGTTATATTTTTTCCTCTCGGCGCTTCGCGCCTCGTTGCTGCGGCTTCGCCGCGTAAATTCCCTCCTTCAAACGAAAAAAATAACCTCTGGCACCCAGGGTACCGTGCACGAGATTGGCAATTATATCAAGAGGGAGATCTTTGAGCAGCTAAGATGCTTTTTAAACAGCCTTGTCATTAGCGTACTTTGCGAAGCTCAAGCCGACGTATAAACGAGCACTCGCACGGCCGCGAGTAGTTCGAATCCTGTGATGAAGACTCAAACGAATCGCCGTTTGCAAATGTCAGGGTCATCATCGGTTGTTTCACAAGAAATGGAAGAAGACATTGGCTGCTTATTACTAACCCTGCCACGTAGCTGCCCCAAAAAGGTAAGCTTAGAGAAATTCTCAAATTTTTTTTCTGCGAACCTTGCACTCGGAAACACTGATCAGCGGCTTTCCATTGCGAGTGGCTCGAAATAGTTCTTGTAGCACGAAAAATAAACCCCAAGGAACAGATTTCGCGACAGAGGAGTAATACTCACTATCTGAGGACCAAAATACTACAACAGACCCCGTCAACGAAAGGTAATTCTCGTTCCCTTTACGAAATCCGCACAATGTCACTCGTAAATTATACTCACATTTCCTGAAACAAGTTATTTTCGTGTCTTAGGCCTTATTGAGGGGAATAGGAGGGATTCCTAGAACAGGATAAAGTTGTAGTTTGCTACTTATCAATGTTTATAAGAACAAGAGGGGGGTAACTCGGACATATTAGGACATTTGATTTTCAAAAATAAGTTTTGGTCAAAATCCCACACTAGGGCCTGAAATTTGGTAAAACTGGATCAAATTTCCCCACCTTAGGCATTAATTATATCTCTTTATAAGTATCACAGTTCTCCATTCCCTCTCCTTTCCTACAGATCAACCGGGATACATGATGATCTTGAATTTTTGTTGGAGGAGGAGCTGAGCAGTATTCAACTCTTTGCAATGTCACACATGGAAAGACAAAATACTGAGCAGCTTCTTGATTCTTTGGCTTTGTTGCCTACAAGATTAATTCCCTACAGGAGGCTCACTGGGCACTGAGAAGTTATGGTCCAGAGTCCTTCAATGGGACCAACTGACAGTGCAAAAGAAGACTGGACAACAAACAGAAATTGGAAAACAATATCCATGTTAGCTCAATTTCAGGTATGTAAAATGGTTAAGACTAAACATTAAAAAAATACTCTGGGGATGTTTCGTAACTGGAAATCAATGGCTTACATGTATTGTTGCTAGTTGGTGTCAATGCAGTCAGCAGCTCATTTATGACAAATGTCCATTTTTTTTCAGGTCCCACAAAAATGAATATCTTGGGAAATGTAGAAGATACTGTGGGGCATGCACTCCCCATTGAGAAGATGGCATTTTTTCCTGAGAAATTTATTTTGTATATTTTTTGATTTTACGCTATTTGAGACTAGATCAACAGATTGGAAAAGATGTAAACAATTTGCATCTTTTCCAATCTGTTGATCTAGTCTCAAATAGCATAAAATAAGAAAAATATACAAAATAAATTGCTCAGGAATCATCAACGTTACCAGTAACATTCAGATGTATTGTCAGAGTGTGCTGCTGTTGCCTTCAGCAATTCTTGTTTTCATTTTAACTGTATCACCAAGTATCACCAAGGTTACCAGTGGCATTCAGATGTATCATCGGAGTGTGCTGCTGTTGCCTTTAACAATTCTTGTTTTCATTTTCATTATAACTGATCACCTATCACCAAGGTTACCAGTGGCATCCACATGTTTCATTGGAGTGTGCTACTGTTGCCTATAACAATTCTTGTTTTCATTTTCTTTTTAACTGCTCAAGTCTCACCAAGGTTACCAGTGGCATCCACATGTTCCGTCGGAGTGTGGTACTGTTGCCTATAACAATTCTTGTTTTCATTTTCATTATAACTGATCAACTATCACCAAGGTTACCAGTGACATCCAGATGTTTCGTCGGAGTGTGCTACTGTTGCCTTTAACAATTCGTGTTTTCATTTTCATTATGACTGATCAACTATCACCAAGGTTACCAGTGGCATACAGATGTTTCGTCGGAATGTTTTACTGTTGCCTTTAAAAATTCTTGTTTCCATTTTCATTATAACGGTTCAACTATCACCAAGGTTACCAGTGGCATACAGATGTTTTGTCGGAGTGTGCTACTGTTGCCTTTAACAATTCTTGTTTTCATTTTCATTATAACTGATCAACTATCACCAAGGTTACCAGTGGCATGCAGATGTTTCGTCGGAGTGTGCTAGTGTTGCCTTTAACAATTCTTCTTTTCATTTTCATTATAACGGTTCAACTATCACCAAGGTTACCAGTGGCATCCAGATGTTTCGTCGGAGTGTGCTACTGTTGCCTATAACAATTCTTGTTTTCATTTTCATTATAACTGATCAACTATCACCAAGGTTACCAGTGGCATACAGATGTTTCGTCGGAGTGTGCTACTGTTGCCTTTAATAATTCTTGTTTTCATTTTCAGTATAACTGATCAACTATCACCAAGGTTACCAGTGGCATCCAGATGTTTCGTCGGAGTGTGCTACGGTTGCCTTTAATAATTCTTGTTTTCAGTTTCATTATAACTGATCAACTATCACCAAGGTTACCAGTGGCATCCAGATGTTTCGTCGGAGTGTGTTAGTGTTGCCTTTAACAATTCTTCTTTTCAATTTCATTATAACTGATCAACTATCACCAAGGTTACCAGTGGCATCCAGATGTTTCGTCGGAGTGTGCTACTGTTGCCTTTAACAATTCTTGTTTTCATTTTCATTTTAACTGATGAACTATCACCAAGGTTACCAGTGGCATACAGATGTTTCGTCGGAGTGTGCTACTGTTGCCTTTAATAATTCTTGTTTTCATTTTCAGTATAACTGATTAACTATCACCAAGGTTACCAGTGGCATCCAGATGTTTCGTCGGAGTGTGCTAGTGTTGCCTTTAACAATTCTTGTTTTCATTTTCATTATAACTGATCAACTATCACCAAGGTTACCAGTGGCATCCAAATGTTTCGTCGGAGTGTGCTACTGTTGCCTATAACAATTCTTATTTTCATTTTCATTATAACGGTTCAACTATCACCAAGGTTACCAGTGGCATCCAGATGTTTTGTCGGAGTGTGCTAGTGTTGCCTATAACAATTCTTGTTTTCATTTTCATTATAACTGATCAACTATCACCAAGGTTACCAGTGGCATCCAGATGTTTCGTCGGAGTGTGCTACTGTTGCCTTTAACAATTCTTGTTTTCATTTTCATTATAACTGATCAACTATCACCAAGGTTACCAGTGGCATCCAGATGTTTCGTCGGAGTGTGCTACTGTTGCCTTTAACAATTCTTGATTTCATTTTCATTTTAACTGATGAACTATCACCAAGGTTACCAGTGGCATCCAGATGTTTCGTCGGAGTGGGCTACTGTTGCCTATAACAATTCTTATTTTCATTTTCATTATAACGGTTCAACTATCACCAAGGTTACCAGTGGCATCCAGATGTTTCATCGGAGTTTGCTACTGTTGCCTTTAACAATTCTTGTTTTCATTTTCATTATAACTGATCAACTATCACCAAGGTTACCAGTGGCATCCAGATGTTTCGTCGGAGTGTGTTAGTCTTGCCTTTAACAATTCTTGTTTTCATTTTTATTATATGGGTTCAACTATCACCAAGGTTACCAGTGGCATCCAGATGTTTCGTCGGAGTGTGCTACTGTTGCCTATAACAATTCTTGTTTTCATTTTCATTATAACTGATCAACTATCACCAAGGTTACCAGTGGCATCCAGATGTTTCGTCGGAGTGTGCTACTGTTGCCTATAACAATTCTTGTTTTTATTTTCATTATAACTGCTCAACTATCACCAAGGTTACCAGTGGCATCCAAATGTTTCGTCGGAGTGTGCTACTGTTGCCTATAACAATTATTGTTTTTATTTTCATTATAACTGATCAACTATCACCAAGGTTACCAGTGGCATCCAGATGTTTCGTCGGAGTGTGCTACTGTTGCCTATAACAATTCTTGTTTTCATTTTCATTATGACTGATCAACTATCACCAAGATTACCAGTGGCATCCAGATGTTTCGTCGGAGTGTGCTAGTGTTGCCTTTAAAAATTCTTGTTTTCATTTTCATTATAACGGTTCAACTATCACCAAGGTTACCAGTGGCATCCAGATGTTTCGTCGGAGTGTGTTAGTCTTGCCTTTAACAATTCTTGTTTTCATTTTTATTATATGGGTTCAACTATCACCAAGGTTACCAGTGGCATCCAGATGTTTCGTCGGAGTGTGCTACGGTTGCCTTTAATAATTCTTGTTTTCAGTTTCATTATAACTGATCAACTATCACCAAGGTTACCAGTGGCATCCAGATGTTTCGTTGGAGTGTGGTACTGTTGCCTATAACAATACTTATTTTCATTTTCATTATAACTGCTCAAGTATCACCAAGGTTACCAGTGGCATCCAGATGTTTCATCGGTGTGTGCTACTGTTGCCTATAACAATTCTTGTTTTTATTTTCATTTTAACTGCTCAAGTATCACCAAGGTTACCAGTGGCATCCAGATGTTTCGTCGGAGTGTGCTACTGTTGCCTATAACAATTCTTGTTTTCATTTTCGTTATAACTGTTCAACTATCACCAAGGTTACCGATGGCATCCAGATGTTTCGTCGGAGTGTGCTACTGTTGCCTATAACAATTCTTGTTTTCATTTTCGTTATAACTGTTCAACTATCACCAAGGTTACCATTGGCATCCAGATGTTTCATCGGAGTGTGCTAGTGTTGCCTTGAACAATTTTTTTTTTTCATTTTAACTATTCAAGTATCTGCAATGTTACCAGTTGTATCCATATGTATCGTCAGAGTGTGCTACTGTTGTCTTTTACAATTCTTGTTTTTATTTTCATTTTAACTATTGAAGTATCACCAAGGTTACTGGTGGCATGAGATGTCACGAATAGTCCACTTGTCTTGTTATTTAAAGTCAAACTAATTGGAAGGGAATTTTTGTGTCTGCCAATGATAGATAGTAGTCAACTTACATGTACTTGCGTACTTACAGTTCCCCAAAATTCGTGAGGTGGAACAGGCTTGGATTAGGCATTGTAATATTTTGAGTTTGTGCCACAGGATACCCACTTCGTTTGGTGTTACACAAAATAATGACGTTTGAGCTATAGTAAATGTTTATAATGAAAAAAAAATGTGATCAACAGATGAGAATGAAAAGGGTAATTTTGAAAAGAAACTGTCAGGTGCTATGTCGTTTTGGGGGTGAAACACGAGAATATGGTTTGTCAACGGAATCGACCACCGTAAAGAGATTCAAAAAGCTGACGTTTCTAGTGTTTGCCCTTCCACAGATCGCATCGAGGAATTGCGGGTTATGTATGGTTTGTGCACAGAATCTGGAGCTACGTGAAAAACGGAAATAAATAGAATGAAAAGCGTTCATTGATACGATTTGAAAGATGAATTTTTGCTCTAGATTTTCCCCTTTCGGTGTTAACTTGATCCCGGGGAGGGGGGTGGGGTGGGGGTGTTCTCCCAGAAAAGTTGGGTAGGGCGTGCGGCCCCCTTCCCGAAACACTTACCTTATTTCAGAACAAAATCAGCGGTTCTCCCTACCCTATTTCAGACCTGATCAAAAATTTGATACCCTGTCTCAGACTTATTTCATGTGCGCGATAAAAGATAATAAGGACAAAAAAGAAGGGCTTTTACAGATGGTCTTATCGCCTACTGACGAAGAAGTAGCTTCTTCTAAAAACTATACCCAATCCAAGACGAATAGACAAACCATACCTTATTTCAGACCAAAATGTTTAAATTCGATAACCTATTTCAGACCAACACGGCTAAAAATCCATACCCTTTGGTGCCCCATATACCTGATATAGCGCATATAAGGGAGTACCCCCCACCCCGACCTTTTTTTTCTTTTTCATTCGCTGATAATTATTAAAAGCAAATTAATGGTACCCAGCTACGCCATTCTTTTTCTTTTTTTCTTTTTTTTTTCTTTTTTGTTTCTTGTTTTTTGTGAATGATATATGAAATAAATAATACATGAACTGCGGAAATGAATTCAAATGAAGAATGATCCTCGCAGTTGTGAACGCAATTTATGCAATTGCGTAAAGAAGCCTGAAAAAAAATTCAGGACTTCAACGGGGTTTGAACCTGTGACCTCGCGATACCGGTGCGATGCTCTAACCAACTGAGCTATGAAGCCACTGACGTTGCGAGCAGGTCAATTATGGGTTCATATGTTCCCGTGAAAGAAATGAATGTGAATGATATATGAAATAAATCATACATGAACTGCGGAAATGAAATCAAATGAAGAATGATCCTCGCAGTTGTGAACGCAATTTATGCAATTACGAAAAGAAGCCTGAAAAAAATTCAGGACTTCAACGAGGTTTGAACCCGTGACCTCGCGATACCGGTGATGAGCCCGATGAAGTCGATGACCCCGTTGAAGTCCTGAATTTTTTTCAGGTTTCTTTTCGCAATTGCATAAATTGCGTTCACAACTGCGAGGATCATTCTTCATTTGATTTTTGTTTTTTGTAGGTTATAAGTTGAGCACCAATTCTTCAATCAATACAAAGACCCTAAACCTGAACTATACGGTCACTACATTGACGACGGCATCGGTGCAGTGTTTTGAGGAACTCAATGAATTTATAACCTCCGTCAATTCCTCTCATCCGGCTCTGAAATATACCTGGGAAATTATAGAAGCTTCGCTGGCTCTTCTTGATATCAAAGTTTCTATCCGTGGCAATAACTTATGTACCAGTGTGCTCTCCAAAGTCACAGATTCTCACAGTTATTTATTGTATTCATCTTCACATCCATCTCACGTCAAATAATGAAAGCCACTGCTCCCTGTTACGGTCGTAGGAAAATCCACGGAAATTTAATCAAATCAACATAGCCGGCGTTGAGTAAATTTTCACAGACAAAGGAAAACGTGCTATAATTGTAAACGCTCACAAAATGAAAAATTAGAGTTATAACTGAGTTATAGAGTTATAACTGAACATTACATTACCGAGTTTACCGGTATTCCTAATTCGGCCGGGTTTTCTTAATCAAAAAAAAAAACGAATGCGTGATTTGGACTTCTGTATTATTGTTTGTTGTCTCGTCACTTTCTCAGTCTCCCCGCCGCATAGAAAGTGATCCTAATTTTCTCACGGCTCAATCACAGTGTTTCCGGTGACAAAAATTAGTTTTGACAGCCGCACTTGCGAATTTTCACGCCTTCTACTTTACACGGGCTGACTCACTGACAGATTGAAATTCAAATATGTAAGGAATGCGGGGTCCACAACCCCGCATTCCTTTGTAATACTTCCAGATAGACTCCGCTGCGTCTCGTCATGATTTGTTCCGCAAGCTCAAATTCCTCTATAAATAACCCATTCCGAAACGATAAGAGTCCCGTACCTTCGGGATTCCCCCATTCGTACAATTTATACAACAGAGGAGTTGTTCTTTGTTTCATTTTCACAAACTGAGCTTTATAACGAAGCGTGAGGTGAAGCTGGGTTACTACTATCTATCGAGGGACAGACTGAAGGTGCGAAAATTGAAATTCTCACTGACAAAATCTGAAGTCAGGCCTCTTTCATGGATTTGGTACCCACCGTGCAATGCAAAATCTGTGTTCGACGAGGAAGTCGGTGTTCAGTGGACTTCTCCGACGGCATAGGCAAAAATTCAGGGCTCTCAGCTTCGCTCGTTATCAATCAATATGATATTAGTTTACGTACTTTTGCACAATGTTTTGCCAATTTTGTATTCCAAGAGCGACGTTAGTAACGAGTTGCATTCTTCTCACTACGTACAGGAATATAAGCGACTTCGAAGTTTCGCTTCGAGTTTGCGATTTGGCGTCGAACAGAAAACCATCCACACTTCACGTGAAAAGAACATTCTAAAAGGGTAAATATCGCTTTCTTTATTGTCATGAACTTTACAAGCAAGGTTTATAAAGATGCAGGCATAGATTAATATGCATAGATCATGATTTATTTAGATGCGTTTGTACTGAACTGATTTTCTTTAGCTTCACTTTGTCATGAGATTTAATGTCCATGCATGTGGTGATCAGAAATAAGGAAAAAATCCTTGTTATACCAAAGACTTGCTAAATAACGGGATGTAACTATGACTGTTAAACTTCATAACGTACAAATTTGTAGAGACTTTAGCTCAGGAATAATTTCTATGTAAATTTAATACGTGAATAAGGAGGGTTTTTTTCCCTTGACCTCTGGATTCAATCACATGGTTTTGTCAGAAACAATGTAACCATAACAAACCATGCAGGAAGTTATGATAGTATAAAAGTTTGACAAGGGCTTCCTGTTCTTTTTTATCTGTCACTGTTGAGGCGTAAAGAGGTCGGTAAATGGGTTGTTTGTGTTGATAGACTTATCATTTGTTGTGCTCCCAGGCTCTGGATCAGTTTTCCTGATCATTGTCACTATGGGTATGGCTCCTTTTCAGTTGCAGTGTTCATTTAATATTTTGCGATTAATTGCCTACGAGTTGTTCCTTATTTTACATGGGGATAGTAAAGCGAGAGTAACACGCGAGGGCGCGCGCGATAATACGTCACTCGAGGACAGAAGGAAAAATAGGTCCGCAAAGCGTACATGTTTGGACGTATTCAAATCATTTGATAGTCGGTTGAGACACTGATGTGCACTTTGACTTCTTAACTGAAAGATCATTGATAATAACCTATAACCAAAGTGAACCATCGCTCGGGGAAAAGTGGTTTAGATTCCTTCTAAGGCCGGTTCCTGAATCTGTCATGCCGCACTCACATAGCACTAAATTTTTACTCTAATATTGTCCTTCGAAGTGGCCCCTCCGTTAAGCCTTTGTAGTTTCCTGAAGTCTCCTCGCCACTAACTTAGGTGTAATACTTGTAAATATTATGAATTTAGCAAATCAATCAATCAATCAATCAATCAAAAAAGAAGCGTGTCACTTGCAATACAGTCATTTAAAAAAGGAAGTGGACTTTTACAAATAGGATTACAAATAAGAGCTAGTATTATTGTTGTGTTCACTTCTCAAAGAAATATATATATATATATATATATATATATATATATATATATATATATATATATATATATATATATATATAGCCGATCTTTTGAAAACCAGGTTCATGAAAATTTGAGGGGTTTTAGAACTTTCTTTATCAATACCTCGGTTTATCAAAAGGGAGACTTGCATTTAGGCCCGTTATGAGCGTACAGTCTCTGTCAAAGGGAAGACAAAGAACACATGTTATTTGTCTTGCAATTAGACATGAAATTGACGTGACCTCTGACATGAGAATTTTGGTGCGTTAGTCGGCCAAATCTCTCTAGAATACGCTCTTTCTGACGGCAAAGTTAGCTTTGGAATTAGTGGCATCGATTAAGCCGAAGTCTAGCAGCGTTTTCAACCGAGCGTTCGTGAATGCTTCGAATAATCACAGCTAATTATTGTCGAATTTTATTTGTGTAAATTATCGCTCGATTTTGTGATCACTTCTGACACCGGAAACCAGTCATTATGACACTTTCAGACTATCAAATCACTAGCTTAAGATCGATAAAGTTGCGAGGGCGGAAACTAGTCAAAACAATGTTCAAACTTGCGCTTTTTGCAGACAAATTGCCAGCCATGCCTTTGAGGTCCCGGATGTTTACTGTCCGTGTTAGCGAGGAGCTGTTGACGACCATCTAGCCAAAGCATTTTTACTAAGTCTTTAGCATGCTCCAAATTCTACACCAGTTTCTCTCCCTAAGCCTTGAAATGATCACCGACACCTACTTTCTGAGGCTAAAGACTTGTTACCTCTCAAAGCAAAGCTCTCAATATCCCTGCATTTTTCCAGCAGTACCGCCCGAGTAAACAAAGTACTCATTTAGCAAACAACTGCACAGCAGGATATTAGACGAGGCAGACACTGCACCTCGCAAGACTTTTCCCCTCACTGGACTTAATGATGTCCTAAGGAATACTCTGTTCTAGGAGGTCAACGGAAAATCAAACTCTAACGACGTCATTGCGAGCTAACTGACCGCGCGAAGACTTCAAATGCACGTTTCTTTCTTTGAGAGGGAGTGGAAACTAACTGACAAATAAAACCTGAGGGGGGGGGGGGGGAGGGGAGCGGGGATAAGACCTTAATGCAAAGTTGACTTCAGGGACAGTTTCTTTCTCTTCTTCTAATTATTAATGTAGCTAGCATGCCCCCCCCTCCCCCCCTTAGGTGACAAGGTAGGGGAAGCCTATAACTCCATTTGAAACCCAACTAAGGATCAATTACTGATACACGACCGAAGTCAACTTAGCGGATGACAAAGGAGAATCCAATTACGGATACAGGCTTATTTCAATTAATTAAATTCTGTATATGAGGGAAACCCTAACCCTGTACACCCCAAATAATCATATTTTCATTGAATAAATGTTTGAAAGAAAATTTGCCCTGAGCGGGATTTGAACCTACGTCTCCCCGTATACTAGTTGAGTGTGATGACCACTACACTATCTATATATCATATATCTATCTATCTATATATCATGTTATATATATATATATATATATATATATATATATATATATATATATATATATATATATATATATAGGCGGAATAAGGAGGTTTGCACAAACAATGAACTCCCAGCAGAAGGATCCGAAGGATACTATGCCACCACGGGAATTTGTAGATAAATAAGAGATAACGACAGTGGGGCGAACTTCTAGCTGATCTGACGGATGTAATAACGTTTCGGCTGTTCAGCCTTCTTCAGATTAAAAAGTTTAAAAACTAAGAATTAAAAACAATTTACAATGGTTGTGCTAGTCTGTGGTCCTAGCTTATATAAGTCAGGTGATTAACAAATACAAAAAAGGTGAGTGACAGAAGTTATGTAATCGATCCAACGTAACAAATTTCTTGCAAGGGGCCTCTGAACAATCGTGATTAGTGTCATAACAAATTCCCAAGGCAGGGCCTTTAAACAATGTAATAAGCTCCCTACTGAGGGCCCTTGAATGGCAAAATTCAAACAAAAATAACAGAATCCCCAACGGAGCCCCTGAACGCAAAAGCAATCACATAACCTCTGAAACTATTTATAACAAATTAAGGAATACAAAAGGAACTGGATAAGAAACAATTCATTAACCAAGCAAGAACATGTGAAATGGACGAGTCATTTGTTGTAATTAATGCGATTCACGCCTCTTGTTAAGGCCATGTGGGTTAAGCGTGAATAATTGCGTCATCCAATATGCTTCTCTGGTAAGCAATAATTGGTCTAAATGTGCAGTGGTTTGAGAAGAATTAATTTGTTCGATGATAATAAAATTTATATCAGAAAATTCATGTTGGGAGCTATTAAAGTGGACCGCCAATTCACATGTTCTTCTATTCTTAAGCATACTAGATTTGTGGTTGCGAAATCTAATTTTGAATTCAGTCGATGTCGAACCAACATATTGCAAGTTACATTTACGGCAGGTAGCTAAGTAAATAACATTTTTGGACAAACAAAAAACTTTTTTTCGGATGGGATATTGTTTACCTGTGGCCGAGCTTTGGAATTTAGGCGCTTGAAGTAAGAAATTATGACACAAGTCACACCTTACTTTGTCACTGAAAACATCCGCCCTCTTCAAATTTTGGACTTGCAGCAGAGCTTGGTCGAATTTTAGATGGTGCTAGCAATTCTTTCAGGTTTTTAGTTCGACGGTAAGCAGGGAAAACAGATTTGGCTGGAAAAATTTCCGTGACGCGAGGAGATGAGCGTAATAAATGAAAATGCCTCCTAATGATAGTTTGGATGTCCGGCAGAATAGGATTATAATCCAACACTAGAGGAAAAACTTTTTTGTTAGCCTTAACCTCTTTGTTAAGCAATTCAGATCTGGGAATTTGGAGGGCCTTATCAAACTGTTTGTCGACTAAATCTCCAGGGTAATAAATGAAAAATAAAATAAATAAATAAATATATATATATATATATATATATATATATATATATATATATATATATATATATATATATATAACAGTCATGATAATGTCAAAAAGAGAACGAAAAGATGTTTTATAATAAGTTAACTTTATTGTAAAATTGAACTACAACAAATACCTCAGTGAATAACGGAAGCACTCTTTCGTGCCAAGAAAAATTATTTCAGTACGTTGTTAGTTGTTAGCAATATTTGAGTGCAGACACGTCTTCGGCTTGTACATGTATTATGATATAGTGGCACAAATCCTTTGGATTACCTCAGAGCGACAACGCGAGTGTGTTCGGTTTGAATCATTCTTATTTCACCGCTGATTCCAAGGCATCTGTGTTTGGAGAGAGGAAAGTGTGAATGAGTGTCAAAAATTCTAAAACTATTCTGTTTATTTGAATTATTTGTTTCGTGTATTTGCTCAGCCCCACTATCTTTTGAGTGCTACAAATACTACCGAGGGTAAATAAAGGACAGTTATTTATTTATTTATTTTATTTTAAAACTTTTCTCACTATTTCTGAAAATGGCAACTGTGTTTATGCCAATAGTTAACACTGAAACAACAATTGCATTCAAGCAAAGAAAAAAACCTTTATCAGTGAATTTTCAAGAGACATGAATAGACTCAGTGTTAGAAGTCATAAACAAACTTTCTGTCAGTGACTTACTATATTGTTGTCAAAAATTGAAACAATGCATGCCCAGTTAACCGCAAATAATCATTTGCTTTTACAAAATATCTTATAGAACAGTAAAACGTATTTCCAGTAAACAAAACATTATTCAAGGTTAAAGATGTCCACTAATTAGCACCTTCTATATAATGGTAAATAACAGTAGTATTTCCCAGAAACTTGCTTCAACGATGTCAAGTAAAACACATTCAGAAAAAAAAAACAACAAAAAAGAAAAAACAAAAAACAAAACAAAAAACATAAAAAGCATGTTCTAGAATCGTTCTCTGAAGCGCGATGCGATAGCCTTTGTTTTAACATTAAAAGCTGGCATGATTGCCGATCCTTGCTCTGTGTTCTTCAACTGATATCCCCATGGCTAAGGGATTGAGCAACTCAAATGAAAGAAACTTGGCATTCTTTTTACTGTCAATTTCCCACTATATAGCTATTGCTTTTCGCGAACATAACACTGGGAAAACACGCAACCAGCCACATACAACGACATACAGCAAAATGGCTGCTTTAAATAATCGTTGCCAGTCTACAAGCGACCAAATATCGTACTTTCATTCGTACCGTACACGACACAGGGGCACCAAATGACAAGTTTCGTTAGATCTTTGTTCGGTGGCGGGTAGTTCGCCTTACGCTTTCGGCGTGGATTAAAGAGAGCACTCGGAGTTTCGAAACTGAAACGTGGCTTCAATGATTTGCAATGGGAAAATCATACCCTCTGAGGCTCTCGGAAAGGTCGTATTTGCTGTTTTTGGCAGTCAAAAACGTCAGCTGGTTTTTTCGGAAAGAAACTAGTTTTAGCTAGCATTTTCTTAAAGGAAGACTTTCGGGCAATTAAATTTTCAGCTTAAGAATCCGAACAGCTAACGAAAATATCACTATAAACAGACTTCAAACACCATAAGGTGCTTAAAAATTCCTTTCTACGGCTTTTGGTTGATTTGGCTCGTTGGGTGCCCCTGACTACAGCAATGAGTGAGCGTACGCCCACTCAAAAAATAAATACCGTCGAAGCGCGTCCGCGCGTCGTGTTTCTTCGCAGGAGCGAGCGTACTCGCGTGTTTCGCTTGCTTTAAGATCCGTAAGAAAAATAAAACCGGTGAGGGTAAAAGGAGGAATGAGTTTGCGGAATTGCATGTGGCATGACTTGCGGAATCGCATAATTATGCGGAATGTAATGTATGCAAAACGGTGCGAAAAAATTAATTCAAATGAAGGAGTTAATTATTCAACAGCCAAACGCAAGCTATGTAGCTGCCGATCTCGGTCACAACTACTCTCAGTACTCTCCACCGGGCTTGCTTTCGTATAAACATTGCACTTATGAACTCTTGAGGTCATTAAATTTGCCTTGAGTTTTGCTTTAATAGGATTAGGCTATGTCTACACTATGCCGGATAGCATTTTATGCCGTTGTGAAAAATACTACGGCCTGGTGTGAACGGCAGTGGCCCAAAACCGCCGCTATCTTTCCACTAGAATCCAATTTTCAGAATTTTTGCTCCTCGTTGTTGATTTCCGTTTCGGTTCGATTCTTTGTTCACACTACTCCAGAAAGTGGCACGAAAACCTATCCGATATGTGACGATTCACTTTCAAGACCGCAGCGGCCCAGCATCGCTCCGACGCAAAAATCGTGCCGAAATCATCGTTTTGAATGTGAACAAAAGCCCTATCCGATATGGTTTTCGTGCCGGCACAAGAGCTATCCGGTATAGTGTAGACATAGCCTTAGCCTGTTCGCGAATGATATTTGCAGCATATTTGTGAAGCTATGCACGAAAGAATCGTTCGGCTGCGAGACAAGCGAGCTTTTGCCATCTTGTCAATTTCACGGTGTAGATTAAACTCTTTTGGCAGTTTTGAAATGGATTAAATAAAATTTAATGTTTCCGGAGTCGATTGTGAGCGATTTAGGAACAGAGTCTCGCAGAGGCTTATTATGGTTTTCAGAGTTTTACAGGAGTCTCAAATCGGTCGAGCTGCTTTTGCTGTTATCATTTGAATAACTGGAATCTCGAAGACCGAGCGACAAACGAGGAAAATATTATAATCAGTTGCTAACTGAGTAATCCTATAAACGCAAACTCAAGACAAATCACTTCAAGCGGGTTCATTTGCAAATTGATATTTATATCAAGTCTATCAAAGCACAAGTTCCGTGTAGACTAGTGCTCTACACTGAAAAATTTTTCGGTCAAATCCAGTTTGTTTTCAAAATTTTGTTGTCACCCAGATCAGCAACTAGCTTAAGATTATTCACTGTGCGGTTAGGCTGGCTGACGCGATTAATAATCGCGAGCTCCAATACGCAAGATCAAGATTATTAACCGTAAAATTGTTATCTAGAGAAGGGGCTAGTTGTTGATCTCGGTAACAACAATTTGCTGAAAACAAATTGGATTAGACCGAGAAATTTTATAACATCTGGTACCTAGGGTACTCGATCTTCGATGAGGCAACTCTTGAACGCGAGCACTGAGATCAGTTATTCATATCATAACAACAAATTAGCAGCGCGACCAATGTGAGACTCTTGTAAAACTCTGAAAACCATAACTTGAATAAGCCTCTACGAGGCTCCGTCCCTAAATCTCTTACAATCGACCTCGGAAAAATAAAATTTTGTTTATTAAATCCATTTCAAAACTGTCAAAAGAGTTTGACCTACACTATGAAATTGACAAGATAGCAAAAGCTCGCTTGTCTCTCAGCCACGAACGATTCGCACAAATACACTGCAAATATCATTGACTATCATTCCCGAACAGACTAATCTTATGAAAGCAAAACTCACGGTAAAATTTAATCACCTCAAGAGTTGATAAGAAAGCAAGCCCGGTGAAGAGTAGTTGTGACCAAGATCGACAGCTAGATTGCGATTGTTCTCTGTGTTAGGCTGTAGAATAATTAACTCTTTGAGCTGAATTAATTTCTTCGCGCCATTTTGCATATGTTACATTCCGCATAATTATGCGATTCCACAAGTCATGCCACATGCCATTCCGCAAACTCATTCTGCCTTTTACCCTCACCGAAATAAAACAGTACTCTTAGCATATCGACTTGCCTTACTAATGCAACTATGGTGGAAATATGGTGGAGTTTCCCGATAGTTCAAAGCTTTGTATAGTAAGCAGAATAAACTTACGACAACTATGAGTATTAGAAAAGACCATTTTACAGTTGTCGGTGAAAGCGAGGCTGGGGGTGACCTTGTTTTGTTACAAACCTACCTACTTTTCGAATGTAAATCGTGTTTTTCTTATGCTAACTAGTGTTTAATCGGCATAATTTCCATAAGAAAAGCAATTAGGCTTGTATCAAAACAAGGTCACCCCAAGCCTCGCATTCAATCAAAGGCCAGGGTACTGAGCAAGGAACTGTAAAATGGTCTATTGCTTTTTCATCAATCTAAATTGGTTCCAAGGTTGCATCGTCTAAGGGAAGTTGAACCCTCTAAACTTTTGGAGGAGAGCCTAACCTTATATGACCACCGAAAGTTAGTTAGCTACAGTAAAACACTTCAGTAATTTAACAAGATGTATTCATCACTAAATTATCTTGGGAAATACTAAGCGATAAGTGGTAAGCTGAGGCAACTTTTCTCTTGTCTTTGAGTATCTTCATGAGTTTTTGTTTTTTCTCTTAGGATTTGGGCTAATCTTAGGGTCTTAACTTAGTATAGAGAATAGATAATATAGCGCCTATAATGGTTAGTATTCTTTGGCTAAAAAGTTTGGAGAAAACCAAAGCAGTATTGGCAACATTTTAAATGTAATTAATTATATTTTGCAGTGCACTGCTGAGGAGATGTTTCACTCAACCAAACCAAGGGGAATAACTATGCATAACGATAAAATACTGAGTAAGTAAAACCAGGAATAACCAGTTGCAGATACATATTGAACCAGTGCTCAAACCAATATAGAGATATTTTTTCTCATTACCTGCACAAACATGGTAGTTTTATTTGAATATGAATCTCTAAAATGAGGTAATGAGCCGGTTGTAGTTAAAAGACATTTCAAGATTCGAATTCATTTATTTACAATAATATGAAATTCAAACTAACGAATACTCATTTAGCATGAAAGCCTATTTGAGTCATGGGTTCAATTGAAGCCTAGATTCCGTCCGGTTATTCGAAGAAAAAGCCGGTTGTTTTATCCAGCGATTCAGCCACTAACTGACGGGAAAAATGAATGCAGTTTACTACCTTTTTAACTCATTCATGCGCGCATGCGCATGGAATGAGCTGTTGTGAAGAGGGGATTTTGGCGAGAACAAAACTCTGCGTAGACGCAAAAACAACCGCTGAGTGGCTGATATTCTACGCCATTTGGTGGATAAAATTTCTTTGTTTAGCACGTCTGTGTTACTATGGCAGCTGCAACAACTTCTGAAAGAACAAACTTTCATTACTGGACTTTTCCCACTCCCCTGTAGTTTGGCTAACGAATCCGTGCCACATAACTGCGTAGGTCTGACTATAATTTATTTCATACATCTTTTGTATTGCAGTCAAAACCGCCAATCGCTACTGAACCCGCGAGAATCCCACTACATTTCAGCTCGCGTTGTTTTCTTCTAACTCAACTGACCCAAATGTATTTCGCGGATGGTATTTAGTGTTGATTCGGTAAAGTTAAAGGCTTGCAACTAGAAAAGAATATTGAAAGTGTATACAAAGTCTTGGTTCTCATTTGTAAACAGTATTGACCCCGCCAGACTGCGAGGCAAGTTGGTTCTTGATTTTATGTGACATCTCGATAACAATCTCACCTTTTATGGAGTGGGGTCACCACACGGCGTTGTTTACGTATCAGTTGTCAGTTGCATTTCCGTTGGGCATTCAACTTAATGAAACGCTTTGCGAGCTACATCCAGGAGACGTTTTACAACATCGTTTCTAAATTGCGCTCCTGTTTCTATCGGGGTAACAGCTTTCATTACGGGGAAATTTCACTGTATTTAGCTTTATGCATGAAAGTGTTGGCTCAAAGAAGCCTTTGATTTATATAGTGACTGATCCGTTTCTCATGTTCTCCATGTTCATACATACTTTCGATGAAGTTATCACCATTAAAATAAGTTTCTTTTCCTATTTATTTTCTATCATGGCTGTACAGTCGCTAGCCCCTTCAAATATGTTTTCACACAGCACTTTTTGCACTGCTATTAAAAAAAGAGAGTGCGTGCTGCACCGGGTTTTATAAGCTTGCATTAAGCCCCGGCAAAACGGGAAATGTTTGGTAACCAAACATTTTACCATTTGTACCTCTTGTTTGATCGTGTTTGATAAAACTTGAACTTTATCAACCATCGCCATCGCTTGCGAAATGCTTTATCTCATTCGCTTGTATCCACAGAGAGTCTATCTTTTGGTCGAGGGTCGAGGGTTCTATGTCGAGGGTCGAGGGTTCCATGTCGAGGGTCGAGGTAACAAATTCCATGTCGAGGGTCGAGGTAACAATTTTTTTTTATTAAAAAATGAAAAAAAAAAAAAAAAGAAAAGAAATTGGAAAAAGAGAAAGTGTATTAAAAGAGAATTGAAGAAGAATCTAAGGGTTTCAATGACTCGAGTTGCGCGTGGGCAACTTTTTGTAAGTGGACGGCCTAGGGGTGGGGGATGAAAGAGTGAATAGTACGTGCTATGTTTAGCCTCCCACGCAGTCGTTTTTAGGGGACTCGTATTCCACCTCCTCCCCTCTAAGTGGGGAGGAAGTGAAATACGAGTCCCCTAAAATCGACTGCGTGGGAGGCTACCCTATGTTATAAAACCAGCTATGTAGTGCCCCGGGTGTAACTGACCTATGTTTGAGTATAGGGGTACTGCTGGAAGTTTGAAACCCTTACCCTGTTGCGAACAAAAAAAAAATAATAGTGAATAGCTACCCTGTGTAGGACAACGCGCTCTTTTTTAACATTCTAGGTAGAACGTTAACTGCAAGCGAACAAATCCCTAACTTTCGTAATAATTTCGTGGTGAACCCTATTTGGATTGCCAAAGACCCTGATAAGTACAGGTTCGCTTGAGCTTATATACCCTTTTCGGGACAGCGTGTTCAAAAGCCGCACTTTATTCAGAGGTACGTCCTCGTATAGGCCATACAGGGGATTATTGCCCGGTCCCCCGGTGTGGCGCACAAATGAAATCTTGCTTGACTTCTGTGGGTTCTAGTATACTTGTTTGAAAACCAATGAGGTTTCTAAATTGGGATTACACGGGGCACAGGGTGACTGTCATGAAAATCTTTTGTTCTCTTAACATGTCCAAGTTCCACACAATACAAGCCACACAATACAAGCCACGCTGCCCAGTAGCCACCATCAGTTCCATTTCGCATGACAATTTCGCAAAATGCCCCGAGCCAGTTTAATAACAATGACTGCTTTAACTTGCCATTACGCAACAAGTGATTGGCTGCGGCAAAAATAGAAAACCTGGTCTCGATTTCCGGTGCGGTGATCAACTTCTTTGAAACAACGTGATTGAAAGGTTCTTGACAGGCCTACACAGACTTTCCTATGTGGTTTTGCGGTTGCGATGCGTTTTATATTTGCTTTCAAACTTTCGCTCTCACGAGCATGTCTTTTAGCGATTTTCCTCTTTTGTATGATATAATAGGCGGCGTTTTGTAGATAGTTTTCAGCAATGACTGGTTTTGAATTAGACTCCATTTTTGCACAGTATTTGTTTAAGGTTTTTCACTGCTGGGTGAAATGTTGTGAGAAAAGGAATTATTCTCTCGTCAGTCTTTTTCTTTTGTTTTTGCAAAGCCGACCGTCTTCCGGCAAAGGTGAACTCGGATAGTGTTCTCTCCACTAACTGTTTTGGATAACCGCGAGCCTCGAGTCGCGTACTGAAATTAGAGATGGCCTCCTGGAAATTTCATTCCAAGGAGTTTGTACGTAGGAGTCTGATGGCTTCTCCTTTTATGAAACCTCTTTTTACACCTGGTGGGTGACAAGAGGTATAGTGTGTACATTGAATGGTCTCGGTCGGCTTGTAATTGGTTTTGATGTCTTGGATAGATTCTTTAGAGAACCTTTCTCCTTTATATACTGTTGTGTCAAGGAATGTGATTGCTTTCTCTGAAATTTCAGCTGTGAATTTTATTGTTAGATGGAATGTGTTAGATCGTTGTATAAATCGATCAATGTCGCATTTTTTCGGCGCTCCCCTCGCGTCGCGTCTCCTCGCAAGTTGGCACACGCGCATGTCTTTCGCTCGCCCCACAATCCATCGCCGAAATTAGAGACTACTCTACTTAGATTCTTCTTCAATTCTCTTTTAATTTAATTTATCTTTTTCCAATTTATTTATTTTTTCTTTTTTAATAAAAAAATTCGTTACCCTCGATCCTCGACATGGAACCCTCGACCCCTGACGTAGAACCCTCGACCCTCGACCAAAAGATAGACTCACTATTTTTACACGACTGTTTTAAATTTAACTTCTCGCGATTATTCCAATTTGTTTCACGTTCTCGAGAAAACCTTGAATTTTGTCATTTCACGTTGTTGTTTTGTGGGTGACGGCAAGCAAATGTCCCAAACTTTCAAACACATGTGTTGAGCGATTGACGGTTTTTGCAAATCCTATTGTTTTGTTGTGTTCTTGTGATGTTCTCGTTGCCGGTGGCGTACTCGTAGTTGAAACTCCCTAATGTCAAAATGGCGAACAAGGAAGAAGGTTTTATTGACGTGGCTAAGAGGAAACCCAGTAAAACGATAGGAAGGAGCTGGAATCTTCCTCTTATAATTGAAGTAGAATTACAGGCGCTATACACTGCCCTTGAACCATCACACCTTCCGCCATATTGACATTGTAAACAAGCCTCTTGTGGAAGTTGTGGTACGCTGGGTGATTCTGTGGTCCGTAACTCCTTGCATCCCGAAGTTTGATCTTTGTATGATCAAACATGTTTTAACCGTTTGACCAGGGTTTCCAACATCAACATCAAACATGGACACCAAACAGTGTTTGATGATGTTTGGTGACCAAACATTTCCCGTTTGACCACGGCTTAAGGACGGTGCCTCCTATTGCTAGTGCGCATTCGTTCTGCGCACCACGCAACCATCTTGTCTTGCGCGATTACTCGCGCGATTTCCTCAGAAGACTGTTTGTTTTGAAGGTTACCGTATTTTTTTTGTAAGCTCTTGATTTAGCGGATAGTTTTACAGGATTGCAACAGGCTGTCTACACCAAAAACCCGAAAACGAAAGCTTTATTGTGGTATGTTTTATGAAATTACGCTGAATCACGGAAAAGCAAGTGAAGTGAAGTGGCAAATACTGTAATATAAGACTTCAGCTTTATCAAAACATATCGCTGTATAAAGTTATTCAAAGGAATCGCTTAAAACGTAACAGTCTAATCCACAACGAATCCGTTTCGGTTTTATTCTTTTATGTTATTGCTGTTTCAACAATGATAAAAAGAAAGATGTTTTCATCGAACGTAAGATATAACGTACCTTCGTAACTGGTGAAAAGCTTGAACTTAATTTGCCCGAATAACGGACTGCGATAATCAGAAGCAAGGAATCACGAAATACTGGCTCTCAAATTGCGTAGTTTTTATGCATTTCAAAACTCCTTCCAGACAGATAATACAACCAGAACGAACAACTGCGAAAGTAGTTGACAAAACTACAAAACGTGATCTTACTTACGTGTTTGTCTTCCATTTCGCCAGAGCCCAAAAGGGCAAGTTATACTGGAAAAAAACTTTGAAATTTACGTCTTCGAATTTGTTCTGAGTATTCAAAGCCATCTTCATTAAAAATGTCCTCTAATTCCCGAAGAATCAACAAAACCTTTTGTTCCAACATGTGTCGCCATAACGGATATCCCAGCACGCCTAAGGAAAAGACATGCAAATATTTAACTTACTAGAGAGGGGGTAGAGCAAAAATTGTCTCCAGCCCCCAAAACACAAAACGAAAGTGGTAAGCCTACTCAACACATGGTGACTTTTTCATAGTTCGCAAAATACATTTAGCCTGTGTTTTTGTTCAACTAAAAGGGAGCAGTCAGGGCCAAAAATGCCTCCAATGCAATAATTTTGTAATAAGTACCACATAAAAAGTAGTTTTTATATCACCAGTTGTTATGTGTTTCAAAGTTTGTGGTTTGTTGTTGCCTTAGTGTATGTTAGCGAGAATTCTAAGGAAATGTTCAGAGAAATATTTCTTCTTTTCTTTTTGTTTTTCGAAAAAAATACTAAGTCTCTATTTTTTTGCAACTTTGGACTTAATTATCTCTGAAAAATGCATGGTTACCCCCAATTTTCTTTTCAATTTTCATTATCCCTTACCAACATCTACATTTTAGCATAGTGACAATCTGCGAAAAAATATCTTCGTATTTTTTAGGAGGCACCGTCCTTAAAGGGACACCCGATAATGCGCACGCGCTAACGTTCTCTGTTATCTGTAAAAAAACAAAAACAAAAAACAAAACAAAACAAAACAATAGAACTGTCACATTTAATGAGGTGCTAAGATAGCGTTGATCGATCCGTTGTCTACATCCTTCTCAAATTATTTGCTCGCGCTATAATAACCTCCTGAATTCACCTCACTCATGTTTTTTTCGGTAAGAAACGCAATTACTTCTGTATGCTTTAACGATCCATCCGAAATACAGAAACTACATTTGTTAAGATTTGCAAAGACACCGAAATCATTCTTCAACGACAAATACAACTCAGGTTTTGGCTTTGTATGAAGCAAAGCATAAAAACTGTGTCATTTCACAGCACTTACAATGAAATGTGAAGACTTCATATGTCAGTAAACGCGTAAGTGTTTGTGGCTTTTACATTTCATCTGTAGAAAAAATTAATTCAGTCACAGTTTCAAATACAACATGTCTTGAGCTTTAAAACCATGTAAAAATTATGTTGGAACATGGAATTAAATGACGCTAAGAAAATTTCCACAAGTTCGTAATTTTCAAACGTGCCCCCTTAGCGAAAACCTCGGCATGTTCTTCATTAACTAACGCGAAACACATTGTGATCTTCATTTAGCAGTTTCATGAGCGGTCGTTCGCCAATTCAAATACTACACTTCTGAGGCTTTCCAAAGAGACCAAAATCACTGTAAAAGCAGAAATACAACGCGAGTTATGGAGTTTTTCGCAACCAGACTCTTTGTCATCTTCGGAGTTAGCCCGCTCGACTGTGAAGAGTTCAGATGTTAACCGTGTAAGCGTTTTCGTGTTTTCATTTCATGTTTAAAAAGATTCATTCACATTTTCAAATAGAATGTGTCTTAAGCTTCAAACTGCATTAAAATATTCTAATATTGCATTTAACGTCAGGAAAATACTTTTGAAAAAAGTACTTTTGAAACGTAGAATAATTTACAAAAGTCCCCGGCTTGGCGGGAATCTTGTCAGGCTTTGGCCTTTCCTCAACGGTTGTTCGGAAAGAAAGGGGAGACCCAAATGATTTAATAACGGCAAGTATAACTCCACTTATAAAGTTTTACGCACGCATAGTTGTTTACATTTTGTGGGATGACAGGCGAAGATTTCACTTTACCTTGCCCTCACTCGCATCGGTGGAATACACCGACACCATTCCTTTAGCCGTTTTCATGTCTCATGGATTACTTTATTTTTGTATATATTGTGATATGCTACTGGTTCCATTTCTGCTTATTCCTTTCACGATTATCTGAGCTCTTGTGAAAGCTGGCGGGAGAAAAAAGCGTTCGACCGGCGCTATAGCGTTTTTCCTCCTCTCAGTCCTCTGGCCAACGGCTTAAAAACAACTCCAAAAAATCCCGATTGCACGAAAATTGCAACTCAACAAGAACTTTGTATCATTATAGCGGAGCTCCGGCGGCCCGCAGGGCCGCCAAGCGGAGCACCATACCTATAGAAACCCGTCAACTGCTTTTCTCATGGTAAAAATGGCTAGCGGTATTGCTCGTGGGCGCGTACGCACGACGACGACGAAGTCGCCCAATAATTAATAATATCCTAATTATAATCATAATAATCCAACATGGCGGCCATACTCCACCTGGCCCAGCTGACCAGCTAGTTTACAGCGTAAAGCCCTGGTCAAACGGTGCATGATAGTCGATGATAGTTGATTCTCTCCAGACTATCATCAACTATCACCAACTATCATTCACATGGTCAAACGGCGCATGATAGTCGATGATAGTTGATGATAGTTCACCGGCAGTCGCGCGAGCAAAGGTCACTCAAGCAGCTAGTTCCAGGATCTTTCAGCGTAAAATGTGAGCACTAAAATGGCTTCGCGAGAGACAAACTTGTAGAAGTATGAATTTATCGCGACGAAAGAGGGCGGCAGCTTGCTTAATAGTAATCGATTTGTTGGAGGGATATACGGAGGATGAATCTGGAGAGCGTTGGATTCTTGTGAGTTGACACTTTCTTCAGAAGATATCTTCTCTATGTTATCTTGGTCTTCAATATTTTCGTTGTCATGATTATCATTTTGGATATAAACACGTAAGCTGAGCCTCGCGAGGAACTTTTGGCGGCCATTTTAAACGAGCCCGCCGATTTTCGGGGAAAACAGCTGACCTAAAACTATCATGAACTATCATACGCGTGGTCAAACGAGAAAAACTATCATCGACTATCATGAAGAATTTGAACAAGCTCAAAATGAATGATAGTTGATGATAGTCGATGATAGTGCATGATAGTTGGTGGTCAAACGAAAGCGCGCGCTTCAACTATCATCGACTATCATCAACTATCATCGACTATCATGCGCCGTTTGACCAGGGCTTAAGTCTTTGATACTGGACTTCCATCTTATAGCCAATTGACACCTGTCAACACAAGGTATCTGCTGACCAGTGTCACGTGACCATATCGCGGGCTCAAGTTAAGACCTCATCGACGTCAGCTGTTTTTTTGAAGTTGACCGCTGACCAGGTACTTGCTTTCGATTGGATCGCAGGCTCAGACCAGGTGTGGGACACCCAAACCAAATCGAGGCTTTTAAATTTTTCGCGCGCTTTCTGCGGCTCGTAATTTCACATTCAGTTGGTTTTCTTCGATCGAAGTTTGTCTTTCGCGTAAAAACAAAAATCAAGAACTTGTCAAAAGATACTCCGGAAGGTGAATTTTCAAGTGATGAAAGGAAGGACGAAAGGTTTTTCTCAGGAAAAGCTTCAAACTTGGATCGATTGTGCGGTTGAAAACAGTATAATTCAACGCTTCAAGGGCTTTCACTTAACCGCGGCATCTTGCATCTCACGAAGAAAAGTCACTTATTTTCAAGTGGTAGAAACCCTACAACACAGCGCAGGATAGTGAGGTAAATTAAATAAATAGAAGCTTAACATTTGGTTTAATCGTTGTTACTTTTGTTCAGGAATGAAAATTGTATTTTTCTCTCGAATGCATATAAATAACAATCATCTGTACTCGTTTTGGACGCAAAGATGTAGTTGAATTGTTTGGGTTTTTTTTGTTACGTTGTTTTCTTTGCAAGCGAACGAGTGTTTTTACTCGGCTTGGCTGACTGTTTTTCGACCTTGGTACCTCAACAGCGTTAAGAAACGTTTGCCCTTATCTTAATAACACGTAATCACAATGAGTCCTCGTAAAATTAAGCATTAAGAGCAATTCTCTGTAAGAATCAAACAAAGTGGGAAATGAAAAAGTTTGACCCCCCACTCAAATTTACATGAAAGTAGACCTTCATGGGGGATGTTCAAAAATGACCATTATTGAGGTCAAAACTTAACTGTTGCCATGGGAACACCGAATGTTTTTTGATGCCTGAGAACTCAACTTTGAACTAGAAAACTGTTGTGAAAACTACAAAATTCAAAACACTATTTCTGAAGTGCAATAAAACACCACAACTTGAGACTTATACCAAATGTTAAACTACTACTCTAGTTTTCCTCCATGTATATCGCTTGTTATTATGTTTATTCTACATAGAATAAAACGGTAACTTAATTACACGTTGTCTCCGCCATTTAAATTTGTGAGTGAAACTAGCAGTACGTTTCTCTCACTTCCTCCAAAAGTACATCAGTTCTAGAACTATAACTACATGGATAGTTTACAACAGTCACTGTAGCTACCAAATTTGTAAAACTTTCTGCGGGGCGGGCTTATTTGGTTGTCAGGGCAATCAGCAAAAACAATATGAAAATCAAGCTTCTTAAATTTTGCTAAAACTGACAGTCCCTCAGTTCGCTAGAAAAACCAGAAGAAGACCGAAACAGTTGTCAGATTAAAAGAATGTTGTCTGTCGATTAAACCTCTGATGAAAACAATCGTTTATGACCATCAATTTTGAAACAAACTGAGTCGAACTGAAGCTTACTTTACGGTTTGGTCCATTTCTTCACTTTTCGACTCGCTTTGCTGTACTCCTCAATCAGACTTCACCACTCGTTCCAAACGATGAAAAAATGCATTATCTAGAGTAGATATCAATAAGCCAATGATTTTTCCCCAATTTACGGAACAAAGCTGGAAGAAAACAACTGTCTTCAAGGTGGAAGCGAAAATAACTTTATGCTCCTTATGCCTTGGGAGATTTAAGGTCAGCGGTGTTTACCAGAAGTCTTCTTACTTTATGTTTTGTTCAACAATGTGTCCTTAGACGTAAGTTGTTGATTGCACATGTAATTTACATTAATTTGATCAGATTTTTGTTCAGTTTTCGACTCGATACCTTCCTCCTGGTCCATGCACACTAGCACGAACATTCCCTGATGGAAGAAAAAATTGTTCGCAAGCTCATACCATTTTTTCGCCGCACAAATCTTATAAATGACACCGAAAACACAATTCGTCAATCAAAGTAATACATTGTATAAAAGATAAATGAAGGAATAGCTATTGTCCATTCTTATTTTCAATTTTATACGGCTGGCATGTCTATATGCTTTCATTTCAAGACATGTCAGTGCTTCATTATGACAGGTATATCCTACTTTCAAGTACAATTTCTTCCAGCTCCTTAGTAATCAGGCCCGGCCAGGGGTTTTGGGTATACGGTATCTAGAGCCATTTTAATTCAGGTATATGGTATTTTTGTGTTACAATTCGAGTATAAAGTATCTGGTTCTTCCTGAATTTTAGGTATTCGGTATACAGACATGAATGAAATGCTTCAAGATAATTTCAGGTATTAAGTATTACACGTTTTACAATTTTAAGGTATTTTGGTATCCTTTGGGGAAAAAACCGTGTATACTGGTATCCCACTACCCCCCACCCCCCTCCCCTGGCCGGGCCTGAGTAATATAATTAATAGCAATATGAAAATAAAAACAACAGAAAAAAAAAACAGACAGACAAACAAAAAATCGGCTTTGTTCTTATCAACGAAATTTCATTGTTATGCTACGTGTAAAAGAACTTGTGTTAGAGAGCTAGCACATGCTCTTTAAGCTACACTGTCTGCTGCAGCTTTGTAGCTGCAGCTCTCGACAATAGAAACAACACCGTTTACGAAGGGTTCCTTTCGTCGTCCTGAGATGTGCACATCGAACTCTTTGCAGATGGCTTTAAGCGTTGTCATTTTTAGCGATAATAATTCTTCTTTCGTCATTTGGCACAGCTGAAGATCTCCGTGGACTAGTGGATGCCCGCGGGACTCGTCCTCTAAAGACTTCATAAGATCATTTCTTACCTCAACTAGCATATCTTCGTTTTCATGTGCCTGATATTCTGACTCACTGAGCTGCTTTCTTTTTGCCGCAAAGCGAGAGAAGTAAGAAGAAATTTGCGACGGTGTAAGGAACTCATCAATTGAAAACAATCGCTGATTGTTAGCGTCTCGAGCTTTGCGCATTTTCTTCGCCACTTCTTCACCTGTGGTCTTCTTACTTGATTTCTCTCCTTCTAAAAACTTACTCTCAAGAAGGACTTCTGCTTTTCACTGAATCTTTCAGTTTTAGGTTTCGACTTTAACGCCCAGCCCATATTCAACAAGGGGGAATGAGGGTCACCGCTCAGGCTAACACTGGAGAGCTCCTTAGTTTGGCCTTCTTCTAAATGCTGCGCATAACTTAACTTAACTCTGTCTTGAAGGGTGACTTTTTCCAGAGACCTGATGTGCACACCGTACTCACAGTGTCTTTCGAGTGCGGAATATCGCACGAAAGACTTTGTACAGCCCTCCTCCGGGCAAGAAAATATTTTGGCAGAAGCTTGATTGTTGCTGTCACTGGAATCTGAGCACTGGGATGAGCTGTCACTAAAATCTGAGCGGTCTTCCTTCTTTTCCAGCCTGTTAGTTTGTTTCGTTTCTGACACATCAGCCGTTATCTTGCTTTGTGCCCTTCTTTGAAATACGGCCGAAAAATCACCATCGCCAAAGCAGACGTTTTCAAGCCATGAAAATTCACTTTCCTCTGGCACTGCAAAACGGAGCAGTGATACAGTTAAGGAAATTCACCGCCAACAGTTTTTTTAAATCGAAGTGAGCGTACTTTTTCAAGGAAATCTCTTTCTAAAACATATCCTGTGAGCATTTCATTTCAGGTACTTACGGATACATATGAGATACTGCTGTCTGTTGCTGTAACAGTGTGTCAAAAGCAATGGCGTAACGTGAGCATAGCAAAATATGATATTTTGGAGGGAATGCCAAACAAAAGTGAACATCAAGGTATCACTCATTCACATACTACTCAGCTCAGCTCACATTCGCATTATTATTATTTGTATTTTGCAAAAGATAATAATAATAATAATAATAATAATAATAATAATAATAATAATAACAATGCGGATGAATATCATAATTTGCATTATGATATTCATGAAATTATAGCATTTTTTCGATTACACCTTAGTGGCGCCTGGCGACCATCTGCTGATCGAGGAGACGGCAGACTCTCCCCACGAGATTGGGACTGGGGATTCCGTCAGAATTCAACTCTGGAGTCATGCTGAAGAGTTATTGTCTCAGTGATTACAATAGCACAAACGCATCCATGAAGTAGATTATTTTGAACACTTAAAATGGATTTGGTCAATGTTACGTTACGTAACTGGTTTTCAAAAAAGACAAATGCATTGTTTGGGGTGGATCTCGTTTGGGTTTGCGCCATTTAAAATCTCCTCCTTACATTATAATTGTACTAACCAGCTTCAAATGTTTTCCAGTCGAAAAATTTCCCAGGACCGATGCTATAGGCTCTGAAAGCGTAAAATCCCCGGTCGCTGAAAGTAAAATTGCTTAAGGTGTTGATACTCTCCAACTGGTAGGTTTTAGTATTGCCATTGCTTGTCTCCACGACTGCGACGCGCACCCCTGGGATACCCCCACGTGACTCAATGGCCGTTTTCAGCTCTCTCGGAGTGGTAACAGAGTTACCCTCATTGACATAACTTTTAATATGAGCCTTGACTTGGGCAGCCTTCCGATCACAGGAACCTTTCCCTCCTTGGGGATCGCTAAAATCGATTTGCTTCACTTGCACGCCAGTGCGCGTTGACAGGACCCTAGCGGAAAGAATGGTACATGAAGAGTGATAACACCCAACACTGTCCTGACGGAAAATATGCCGCAGTTATCTCTGGGTGCTGCTCCTTCAATGAACGAAGCACATGCTCCATGATCAAAACTATTGTCTCACTATCCTGAAGGCCAGATTCCAGTATATAGATGAATGTCTGTGCCTCGAGGCGTTCAGCGGCTTTTCTTTGGCACACTGAAATATGCCACGAAATACCTCGTTTTCCAAAGAAATCGCTTTGAGCTTCTCTGTACCGTGATGGTAGAAACTTCATAGCCAAATCTTGAACAATCAGGACACGTGATGAATTCAAAGATTGTAGAACGTCCAGCCGAGAAACGTCTTGATGAACACTTCGAAGTTGGTGTGCTTTCCATTCTGAAATGGCTTGTTTAGCTTTCTGGACCAGGAAAAGGGCTTCATCTTTGTCGTCTTCGCACAAGAATTGTGTCTTTTCCACCTGTTTTTGAATCTCGTGCAGCACCTTAAGAAATAGGAAAATACTCTGTGATAAACACTAATGTAATAAGCTATCTCTCGCACTCGTCTCCCTCTTTATAATAGTACAGAAGGTGTAAATCGAAATCGAAGAAATGAATGAAAATGAATTTCGTTAACCTTAAGATATGACTCACCTGAGTAAGTTTAAGGCATCTACCGCAGGATTCACTGTGTTCGTGATTGCATGGCAGTTGGAACACACTGTTCTCCACGTCACTTAATGAAAACGCTCGGCAATGATCAGGAATGGTAGACTCGGAAGAGACATGAACCTGGAATTAATTAGGAGGAAGTCAATTAGAGGAAAGTTGTATGGAAGTAGAATGAATGAAAGCAAACAAGATCTAGACAATTTATATTTTAGGAGATAATGCAATTTATTATACCACCGTAAGGCAAAATGCATTGGTGTCCTTCGCACACTCATCAATGGCGGACGCACGTGGTCTTACAGGGCTCGGCATCCAC
>JAEMWC010000258.1:562500-590000 GCA_016490735.1 Pachyseris speciosa
TCCAGCAGGACACTTTACTGGTACGGCTTGCTTTCTCACAGTCACTCTATCAAAAAAAAAATAATAATAATAATAATAATAACGCTGAGATAGGGAAGACTACCTAGGCATTCCTCAGTAAAAATAATGAAAAAAGTTAACATTTGTAAGATGGAAACTTGTAAATCATTTTATCACAATCAGGCTTATTCTGACCTGCAACCCGCTTTCATTTGTTTGAACTCTGTAAGCAAGTATTTCCCTGCACCCTCGACAAATGGCTAAGAAATGAAGAGAAAAGAATAATAATAATAATAATAATAATAATAATAATAATAATAATAATAAAGAAAAACAGGTAAATGCACACACTTTTATACGTTGGATCATAAATCTCAAATTTGCATCTCAGTGAGACTGTAGCTATGGTGCCACTGAAATCAGGGTTTAATGAATTTGTTCACTCACGCATTTCATCAGATAATTCAATTGTGATTGCCATAACAGGTTAATAAAACCGACTTTTCAAAGAGTGGATGCCCACGATGAAGAAACAGGAGGCCAAATTGCCAACAGTGGATCGCGAAGCTACGTTAGTTACCAAAACAAAGATTCTAACCAGGGAGCAAATTGTTGCATTAACCTGTCGCACTCATCATCTGACGGGCCTACTGGTAACCAGCAGAAACGTCACTATCTACATCTGAAGTAGCTACGTTGTTACACAGATGGTTTTACATTTTATTGTGATTCATACTGTAGTTTATGTGTTTGTTCTTACCGGAACCCACGGGAACGATAGTTCCTGTTAGTTGCTTGATAAGGACAGAGTGCCTTTTCAAAACAGAACGATCCCCTTTCATTTTGGAGACTTTATGATTAGTAAGTTCAGTAGGAACTTGGCAAGTCCTCCGTCTGCCTCTCCAATATATCCCCAGTCGATCACGATGATAACTGCATATCTTCCTTCAGTGCGTGTTACATCGAAAAACCCTAAAACAAAACCTTGAGCTATAAAAAGCGAAAAAAAAAAAACAAACGTTTTCCGTTCAAGTGGATATAGGACGTGGGAACACTGCGCATTTCTTAAGAACATGGCATGCGGCTAAACCTTGATAATAGAAAATCTACCTTATTATTCACAACAAGCAGTTCTGAGAAAAAGACCCTTAAAAAGCCATCAATCCAGGTCTTTGCATTTAGAAGTCCACGTTTCCACTAATCCGTTCCAATACTGACTTTACGAAACCAATTTGAAGTACGAAAAAGTTGTAAAAAATTGCGCACAAAATCGTTAGAATCTGGTCGCGTGCGGCCAAAAAAGTTTCTATACCAGTTGCCGACTACCTTTTTGATACGCGTTCGACATGCTTGATTGTTAGAAGAGAAAAACAGTATTCAACTCACCTCCACGACAAAGTAATAAATAAATTTCATCACAAACATCTCTTTTGCACTTGCTAAGACCGTGAGTTTTTAAGTGGCTCGATATGTCTCGATCACAATCCCTTAGAAGAAACAGTTCTTCCTCGCTGCTTATGCAAGGCAGTGAGGGAATAGCAAAACAACAAATCTCTCGGGAAATCTCCATACGAGAATAGCAAATCCGATACGCCTGAATGCATGCGTTAATAAACATCTATGTTGATAAACACCGCTGACCTGGTCGCGGCATGTTTCACAAGATTTGTCGTATTTGATTCGAATTTCCGAGTCTTCAAAGCTTCATTTAATGTAATCTTTCTCAAAAGTGTTCACCAACACACTGTTTCGTTTTTTATGAAGCGAATGGTGAAGTCTGTTTGACAAGTACAACAAAAGGCCAAGGTGGAAACTTACGCGTACGTTAACTCCATGTCGGCTTGCTTTGGTACCAACAAACCTGAATTTAGTGAGCAGAAGTAAAACAATGCACTGCTACTGGAGATGAATAACAAGACAAGCTGGAAGAAAAGGTTCAGGAGACTGGATTTATGCATAATACGAGCGCTGTGGGGAAAGAACTAACTCCTTCAACGCGAGTCAACAAGTGGAGAAATGGACCAAACCGTAAAGTAAGCTCCAGCTCGACTCAGTTTGTTTCAAAATTCATGGTCATAAACGATTGTTTTCATCAGAGGTTTACTCAACAGACAATATTCTTTTATTCTGACAGCTGTCTCGGTCTTCTTCTGTTTTTTTTTTAGCGAATTGAGGGAATGTTAATTTTAACAAAATTTAAGAAACCCGATTTTCTTGTTGTTTTTGCTGATTACCCTGAGAACCAAATAAGCCCGCCCCGCAGAACGTTTTACAAATTTAGTAACTACAATATCTGTTGTAACCTATCCATGTAGTTATAGTTCTAGAACTGATGTACTTTTGGAGGAAGTGAGAAAAACATAATGCTAGTTTCACTCAGAAATTTAAATAGCGGAGACAACGTGTAATTAAGTCACCGTTTATTCTACGCAGAATAAACATAATAACAAGCGACATACATGGAGGAAAACAAGAATAGTATTTTAACATTTGGTATAAGTCTCAAGCTGTAGTGTTTTATTGCACTTGAGAAATAGTGTTTTGAATTTTGCAGTTTTCACAACAGTTTTCTAGTTCAAAGTTGGGTTCTCAGGCATCAACAAACATTCGGTGTTCCCATGACAACAGTTAAGTTTTGACCTCAATAATGGTCATTTTTGAACATATCCCATGAAGGTCTACTTTCGTGTAACTGTGAGTGGGGGGGTCAAACTTTTTCATTTCCCACTTTGTTTGATTCTTACAGAGAATTGCTCTTAAAGGCGGAAACTCAAGCTCGAGTGAAAAAAAGCCGATCAAATGCATGTGCATGTGCACGTCTCAAAATCTGACATAAAGTTGTCAAAATGCTGTCAAAAATGTCAAAGACCAGCGCGCTTCACTCGTCATTTGAAATCTTCGTCGAAAGCGGCCTGTAAACAACAATATTAAGTTTCGCCGTCTATAAACATGTCGTCTTAATTTGTTGGAACCGGTAAGAATCAGCGTTTGGATGTTAAACACCGAAATGGGTTGACTGGCTGGGCTGGCTTTGATAAATTTTATTGTGGACGGGTCTGCGAGAGAAATGCAAGCGCTTTCTTCGTTAACTGGATGACGCTTTGCCACTGAGAATCATTAATTGAAGAAGCTAAGGTTCTTCGGAAGACATGGGAAGTACCATTAAAACTATCAAAGCTCTTTAGCGTTTTGTATCAGCCAAGGAAAGATTTTGTGGGAAATGGCGCTATTATTCAGCTCTGTCGCGTTCCGAGTGATTGCTGCCTCCGTAACTCCTGTTGACTGCTCTAAACGATCAGGTGTGGAACTCGATTTTGTCTTTTCTACGGACATTTATGTCAAAATTGCTAAGCAATTTTTGTTACTTGTCTAATTTCTCCACCTTCTCCTAGAATCTTCGAAGAAATATTATTCGTATTGTGCTTTGTTTTCTTGTAATACTTATGTTTGTTGTTCTGTTGTTTCTGAACCGCGGTCAATTCCTGTTGACTGCTCTTAAGGATCAGTTTTTACCCTTTATTGTCTTTTCTACGGGCATTTATGTCAAAATAAATACCGATTTTTCTAGATTAATCAGTACAAGCTATTTTATGTACAAGCTAGTCTTGTTTAATTTCTCCACCTTCTCCTTCTTCGAGCAAAACACTCGCATCGTACTGTGTTCGCTTGTAGTGTTTTTTTTTTTTATCCGCCTTGAATTCCGTTACGCTTTCATCTGAAAGAAGTTAGGACTCACGAATGTCTGTCTTTTTTTTTTTTTGCAAACGTTTCTATCGAAAACTCTTCGTTTTCCCTGCTGCTGCTCAATTGTTTTGGACACAAATTAAACTGGCCCAAATAAAGCCATGCGAAGTTGCTCGGTGAGAGTGTGCAGCTTAGATTCTAGGCTTGGCCTGGCTATATATATATATATATATATATATATATATATATATATATATGGCCTTCAGCTTTTCTTTTTATAATCGCTACATACTAGACTGGAATGGTGTTCCATCCAACATCATGCATGCACCTTCTTTAAGCAGTTTTAAGTCCTATCTATTACCTTATTTGTGTCAATTTTAAATCAGATGTAGCTTGTGAGTGACAAGTATGTAATTTAATTAGGTTAGCTTTGGATTGTATTTCAATTTTACTTCTTTATTTTCAGTGTCAATCTCAAAGCAGGGGTGACTTGTAAGAGACAAGTATTCGATTTAATTTGATTAGGTTAGCTTTGGGCCACATTTAAATGTCATCTCTTAGTTTTTAGAATGTGTAATACAGTAATAGCCCACGTATAAGAACCTGGATTTTCCAATTTAGCCTAAATAGGCTCTTATATAAATGGTACTTAAAGCAAATTTAGGCTACCAAGGTACTTAAAATAGGTTCTTATATTTTTATATGAATTTTATCTGAATATACTATATATATGATAAATATCATCTCATAATACAGTATAAATCATTTATTTGTACCACAGAGAAATGCCTATAGGCAGTTCAGTGCAGGTACAGTATATGTCCTTAAACAAAACATATCAAAGAAGCTCATTCAGCAGTTTCTACCTTTACACTTTTACAGCAACCCCACCCCGGTTCTTCTGTGCAGTGGGCTTAAAATGAAAATCTTAGCCTAACAGGTTCTTAAAACCCAGGTTCTTATACATGGGCTATTACTGTATTAGATAATATTCTTTATATGGGAATTTACTTTCTCCCAATTATTCTCCAGTCATGCACTTTTTTTTTGTATCAACGTAGATGTATTTGCATGACAAAGTATTATTAAACTTAAAACTTAAAATTAAACTTAAAGTAAACTCTTTCTCATCAATGTTCACATCCTTTGGACTTCCTTCTCCTGCATGCAGTCTTTCAATTAATTTTATTCATAGCTGGTCACACCAATCTTGTGGTATGTTTGGATGACATTTGGCACTAATGTTTAATGGGATTTTTGATGTTTGATGAAGTATTTTGTGCAATTTCAAATGTACATGGAGAAATGTTAAACTAGTCCTTACCTTTCTTGCAAAATAGAAAATCAAGTTAAGATGGCTAACATGGATTTCCAGCACTTTTGCTTTGGTGAATCATTACCTTAAATCCTCATACTACAATGTTAATTACCTTGATAGTGATATCAACCAAATACCCAATATTTTATTATCAAGTTGCTTAGTCTTGCACTTGGCTGGCCAGAAGAGCAGCTGGATTTCTTTTTGAAAACACTGTAGGTGCATTGATTGATTAGCTTAATGTCAGCAAGATGTTTTTTGCGATAGTAAGGTCAAGAAATAACTGATCAAAACAAACATCTTGGTCTTAATGCATATCATCTAAATATTTTTATTGATTCCCATGTATCTTTCATAATTTTTTTGAGGCATACATATATCCAGAGGATACACAATTTCTGATTTCCAACTGTCTCATGGAAGGCTTTGGATAACTGAAATTGCATTTATTATGAAGTGATGATCTGAATCACTATATATCTGATGTCGGATACTGATTCAAAATAGCATTCACCAGGCTTCTCCACCAATTTCTAGTGGCTCTAAACCATAACTAAGTAGCCTACAGTTGAATGGGGAAACAGACCTGTCCTTAGGTATTGCTCTAAGATGTTAAGAAATGTTTTGTTTTAAACATTATTTTATAGATGCAAACTCACATTGCAGGTTCTTTTTTACACAAAGTATTAAAGATTATTTAAAAAAAAAACCTACCTCAATATTTTTATTTTGCTTTTTAACATCTCCAAACTCAATTTGCAAAGGAATTTTTATTGCCTTACTCAATAGAACGCTTTTTTGGGGGGCGGGGGGAGGGGGATGTGGGGCGTCCAAATCCGTAATCTGCTAGTAGTTCTGGACTAGGGGGTCCAAATCTGATCCACAAGCAGATCTGGACTGAAGGGTCCAAATCCACTGTGCCACTGGCTCAGATCACCTTTCCAGACTATTTTTTACAGCATTGGGTCTGTAGCTTGAGTGAGGTCAGATGGGTGATATGACAAGCGAACATCTACGAAGCGTCCAAAAGAACACTAGTGGTTTCCCGGTCGCAGAGCACTTTAACTCTCCCGGCCACAGTCTATCTGACATCCTTGTTAGAGGTTTGCGGAAATGAGCTGGAGTCAATGCCGGACGGAAACAATCAAAAATGGAACTAATTTTTAGGCTCGGCACTATGCAACCAGACGGCCTAAATAATGTTTGTCATTTCTTATAAATGCCGCGCGCGCGTCCTTTTTTCCGCGCGCTTAGCTCTTAGTGACGTTTCTTTCAATTTTACAGTCGCGCAAACATTTAACGGTTTTCACACTGAAGAAGGGCTATGCCCGAAACGTTTGTGTTTTTCACAAGATGTCACTTTGACACTTTTTTCTCAATTTAATAATTTTTGTTTTTTGATATGTATTTTGATATGACAAGCAGACTATATGTAAATGCCAGTGGAAAAAGAATGCTTTTGGAGCTCCACTTTTAGGCTTGGCAAAAATATATATATTAGTGTAATTCTGAGAAGATTTAGGGTAATATCAAACTCAACTGAGCACGATGCAAACGGATTTTTGAACGAATTTCTTCTTCTCGCATCTTTTGAATTCGCCACAGGATGAACAAAAATTAAAATTTTAAGCATGCGCAGAATCGGGATGCTGTTCCTTTTAAGAAAACGTGAGTGTATTGAACTACTATTTAAACGTTTTACCACTAAGAGGCCGTCCTTTGACGAGTAAAATCGTCTGGCGTTAGCCTGAGTAAAATTTATAAAGTCCCCCTTTGTGGTGAAAGGGTTAAAACACCGAGTCTACGTTAAAGTTGCTTTTCTCACAATAAAAGAGGAATATATACCCAGTCTTTCGTGGAGACCGACTTTATTAAACATACATCGATAGGATTTAAAGCTCAAAGCTTGTGGGGTCGTGTGATGAGGTCGTGTAATGAACACAACTTCGAAATTTTTTAACAATGTTTTCAAGATGGCTTCATTTATTGTTGTCCAAACTCTGATATGATTGTGCCCAAAAAAGGGCATATGAAATGCATACAATACAGTAAAATAGCCGGAATGTTTTTTTTAGTTGTGTGGTCGAGTATCGTTCTTGGCATTTGCGGTATTGTAAATACTATTCACGACTTCTGGTCTGAGGTACTGAAAACACTTTTTCGTGGATTTGTGATTCATTGATGTCACTGAGAATAAAGGACTGGTGAAAAAGAAGCCAATGGTAATCTTAAAAGTGTTTAAAAATATTTTTTTCAAGTTCGTAAAGTTGTGTACCGGAAACGCATTTAAAGTGGCTCGATTGGATTTTTCAGTACTGACACCTCCCAACTTTAAATATAAATCACAACGCACCAGAACGAATACAGAAGACAGTTTAGAAAGAAACCCTTTAGATTTCAAGAAAATCGACTGTGAGTAACAACAATGATGACGTCATTGCGTTGCTATGGTAACTCCGATCTCGATAAAATACACCTCATCCGCAACTTTGGTCTATCCCTAGCAAGAGTGTGGATATCAATCTCCTGTATTATGTTTTAGTACGCCGTGATTTATATTTAAGGTTACCGTGAACCTTCAGGGGTGTCTCTAATCTAAGGGTTATAGCGGCTCCCGACTACAGCTCAGATACCATAAACCTATATCAAATTAAAGGTAATTGAACTAGCTATTCGAATATTTCCTTACCTTTGTGATAAAGTGAATTACTAAACGCTCCATCGAGTCTAAACTCGAAGGTGTAAATCAACTTTTAAAAGCTACAACTAAATGTGATTTTTATATTTAGGGAAATTGGTATTTTTCTCAAAATCTGGAGCCTAGAAGCTAAAAAAACGTGTTGGGGTTTTCCTTTATTCGACTGCGTTCAAAAGTTACAGAGCATTTTCAAATTCGCTAGAAAAAAAGACGGAGCGACCGCACGGAAATGGCTCTTAGCGAAAAAACGGTTTTGAATTACCTAATTCCCCAAAATAGTTTTGTTGAAGATAAGTTAATCTAGCGACTGTCCAAATTTGATCGAAATCGAACAAATCGCCCTTGAGTTGTAACTCTTGAAAGTGTCCACTTCAAGACGAAAATAAACTTTGCTAAAACAGCGCTTGAAAAAATCTTCACTACACAAACAATCACCACCCGCAAACACTTCTATCGACGATCGGCCAATCAATTTACGCTGACTTTTCTTCCGGTCACCTACTGTGGAAAATTTCCGCGTAATTTTATCTGCACGCAAACTCGCATGCTTCAAACAGTTCAATGGTTTATCATTTTGTCATATATTCTCCGACTTTGACTAAGTTTACCTGACTCATCGTCATAGCCGAAAAACTAAAAGCACAGAACCTTCATGAAGCAAAGCAACTTTTTCGCGTGCAATATTTCCCGCGCAAATCGTTCCGGTTGGCTGCATTCGCATTAACATATTGTCCATGTTTACATCCGGTGCAATTAGGTTTTTTCCCAATTTCTCGACGACTATTCACTCGTTTTGCATTGTGCTTTTTTTGTTTCAAAGATCACAGTAAAAAGTTCATTTTTATGGAGAAAAATAAAAATCGAAAATTTTATACCTGGAACGCACACCGTAACCTTAAAGTTGGAAGGTGTCACTTCTGAAAAATCCAATCGAGCCACCTTAAAGCCGTGTCCGTATGCTAAAATTGGTACTCACGCGTAGAGAAATGGCAGTTTTATTTTACATTTAGCGCAAACATGGTTTCGGAATTCGAATAGCACATTGATTTAGCCTTCCAAAGATATAAAAATTACTATAAAACAATAAGTACAAAGCGACATATAAATTTTTACGCACGCAAAAATTTAACTGAGAAAAAAAAACTTGTTTTGAATATTTAATGAGGTGTTTGTGGTTAGCGTACGCTAATAAATTAACCGCTTTGAATATTCAATAAGCTGTTTGCGGTTTAGCTACGCTAACGTTAGCTAATGCTGCACCTGAAGAATATAACAAGTAAAAAATTATTATCTATCTGTCCAAAGTGTATTCGGCGGTAAAAATTATTTTTGAAGATCTTTAATATTCTTCGCGTGTTTTGTGCGTTTTGAAATCAAACATCGATTTCTATCAAGAACATATAAATTATGTTTGCTTATTCAATTCACGAGTTGGCTCACAGAGCCTTTGATTCAGTCTTGGTAGTAATAGTTTCAATCTTCTTAATCTTTTCAATTCATATGTAATAAAGAATGTGTTTCTCATACAGTATCAAGAACAACGTCATCTGCCTCGTTGATAGATGCAAAGTTCTTACATGAAACGTTAGTTGAGTTTTTCAAAATCTACTTTAACCTTTCTCTGTTCTCTAGGTTCTACCCGTTTCCTTGTTTCAAATCGTTTTCTTTGCATCAGTAGTTGTGTTTCGTTTCAATGCGATTTCCGAGGGGGCTTGAACATTAAAGACCTATTATCATCCTTGATCCAACGCGGTCGTTTGTTTTTGTTTTGAAATCGCGCTATTGTTAAATGATGCCTCTGATTGGTCAAAAAGTTTTATCGGGCTTTTGATCTGGTTCATCGCGCCGAGTTGTCGCTTGTCCCCGGTTTGGCAAAGCAAATGGCTACAAATTCAACTTGCATACTTCTTCATTAAAACCGTGAGGAATCCATTCTCAGGTCTAAAATCAAACCCGCAGAGCACTGAACGATCATTAACTGATAAAACTCGCTGATTATGTCGCGAGGGTGGTGACAAAATATCCACAAGAAAACATTTATTGTCGGCAGCTCTTGTGGTCGGGTAATGGTTTCTAATTTGCAGTAAGAAAAATACTCGTACATTCTCATTTAATTATCATGTCCTTTCGCTTTATACTGTGTTGAAAACACAGTCGGGCATGCGGCTTGACAAAAGGAGGAAAACTTTGAGCTCCGAATTAAAACACGGGAGGAAAAAAAAAGCGGTGTAGTCCTCACCGATCACGCCTGGAGATCTTGACGAGAAAGAGAAATTAATTTTCACGTAGTTTAGGAAAGCTGCAAACTGAACGTAAAGCTAGAATGGGGTATAAAAATGGCAATCGATAAAGAGACTTGCGACAAACAATGAAGAGTTGACCAAAGCCGCAGAACCTATTACAGAAACTGACCTTGAGATAAAACATCAGACATGCGGAAAACAGTTGTCCAGCCAAGTAAAATTTTCAATACTCGCCATCACATCAGTATCCAAATTACAGTAAGTCGGCTCCAAAAAGCTTAGCGAATTCTTGAAAGCTATGAGGTGAAAAGCACCAAACTTGAACAACGAGTCTTTGTGAATCCTCCTTGAACTTCACTTTGATGTAACTCAACGCTGCGAGGTTACCGCAACCGACTACTGCCACAATTACTCTTTTGACTTTACACAGGCCAAAATTTACATACATACAAATTGCTCGAAAAATAATACAAGGAAAATGAAGAAGAATAAACAGAGATATTTACGGCCATAAATTTGGAAATTTGTTCACGATGCACTAAAACGACAGCGATAAAACAAGGACTTCGAAGTCTGAGCAATTTCGCGTTACGCGATATTCTAGAATTAACGGCCATGGGCGATAAACACATTTGATGCAAATTTGAAATCATTGCAAAATTGGCCGTGTTCAGACTCCTTTGTTTTGGCCTTTAATGGTTTTGAGAGGCTGTTTAAGCACTAAAACTATTTCTTATCATTCTCCCTTGTAACCAACATCGTTTGTGTCGGTTCAGATACATCAATTTGATTAAAGAGAAGTTAAGAAAAAGCCTACCTTACAAGTTTTGGTAATTTATACAGTATGCTTTTATCGCGCCCGTTTCTCTTTCGCTCGTCTCTTTTCCTAGACCAAATCTAGTAAAGGCTGTAGAAGTAAGGTCTGATTCCACCGTATCTCTCATCGAGTATCGATTTAAGGATGTTCCAGATGTTTTAAACAACAGATATGGTGCATTCGGTCCGCATACTTGATAAACACACTCGTGATATTTGTGGTTTCTGCCGTTGATGAAGGTAGAATCCATCCATTGCCGTTTATCGAGGACATTAAAGAATTCATGATTTCTACTCTAAACAAATACATGCCTGCAGCGATCAAGACTAGGATATAACAAGACATCTGGCTATAATGGAGCCGTACATTGTAACAAATTGCATTGGATTAGACGCCTTATTTGACGATGTTTTCGTGAAGACGTGTACACCGGAAATGGAGGGGGAGACTGCTGACCGAATATAACACTCAAACTTCACAGAAGTTACCGTATGTTACACTTGTGAGGTATAATTTTTAACGTTTGTTGTAACTTATTTTGCAATATTTTGTGCTGACAAAGTCAAACATCAGTGTCAGCAATCGCGTAAACAACAATTCAGCTTTTTTAAAAAGCTATACTCTTAGTAACCGCGCTTTCTCAGCCAACAATTGTTTCAGCCATTACAACTGTTGAATGGACCTGTTACAGTTAAGTTAACTTCGATTACAGTCCCTGAAGTGACGTGAACATGAAATGTTTAAATGTAGAGATAGTCTGGTTACTGGTTACTGTTCCAGTCACATTTGAAAAGGCGTAACCATTCTTGCTATGGTGAGTGATGTCCATGGGTTATTGATACGCAATCGAAACAGCGCTAAAGCGAGTAAAAGCACATTTGCGTTCTGCAATAATACGAGATTCCAGACTGCGTGTTTGCAAATCTCATGGCTTTGCTGTTCAGTAAGGCATGTCAATAGGGCAAATTGAAAACTATCAATAGCATAACTAAGGGCTCGGCGCACTTACTCGGTCCCTCAAGTTATTTGAGTCTTTTCTTTTTTTAAGGCCTCTTGGAAGCTCTAACTTTATCTTTCTTTTCACTAAAATGCGGTTATGTCAATAAAAATGCCATGCTGTATGTAAAGACTATCCCGATTAAATCAATTTTGACAGACTCCTGCTATATGTGCAAAAACAGCTTCTACCGGCGAAAACCTGTATTGAAGCTACAGGGGTTTAACGTTATAGCATTGACTAGCGCATCAAAATATGGCTGCTTTTTTCTTCCCATACACCCTAAAAGCCGTACTTGAAGCACAAGCTTTTGAGATTTGACATAGTAAGCCTGGCCCGAAGCTCATCTCCCTACATACAACACAAAGTTAACGTCTTATAGGTATAAATGCAGCTCTCAGCCACTGCATTGTCGGCGGCTAGTGTAGCCGTGATTTCCTCAGTTACTTCTTGGAGCACTTTCTCACTTTCCTCAGTCTCAAGCTCAGCTGCATCAGGAACATTTTTCCGCTTGGCGGTCATGCTGGCGGTGGCGGTGATCTGCTGTGGCGTTAAAAAGTCGCCAAGACCAAATATTCGCTTTTAGGGCTTGCCACAAGTTGCTCGAGATTTCCTTAAAAGTTGCCCGAAATTTCTCAAAAAGTTGCTCAAAAATTGCTCCAAAAAGAGTGAAAAGTTGCTTTTGTAACGAAAGTTGCTCAAAAGTTGCTAAAAAGAAAGCAAAAACTTTTCTCTCTTCTTTTATATGGTCTGATGCAAAAATACGCAATCTGTACAACAAAAGTAACATTTCTAAGTATTTTTGTGCAATTTTGCGTTGTAACCAGCGTCGCTTAATAAATTTGTTCATAATACGTATGAGCAAATACTACGCATCAATATCAATATTAATCTTAAAAAAAATTCTATTATGAGCCAATGAAATTATCGTTGCTGTTCAAGGTCAAGACTTCTAACCATTTTCATGCAATTTAACTGCTAAGACATGTTGCCTTGACTTTAATGAAAACTGACTTATGTTGTACCAGACTACAGTTACATAGAAATACACATCACTTTGAAGAGACTGTGTTAGTGGACTGACGACAAAAAATCAACTTTTATCTATCTATATGTAAACAATATTGTATCAAACTTATCAACAGATAAAAAATTCGTTCCGACGAAGGGCGAACGCTCGAAACGTCAGCTAATCGAATCCCTGTACGGTGGTCAATTTACATTATCAACTTCGTTGATAAACTAAATTTTCGTGTTTCACTCCGCCACCGACGCAGCACCAGTTTCTTTAGAAACTAATCCCTTTATTTTTATCAACAGATAACCTATTTGGTGGCTCTCAAATAATAATAATAATAATAATAATAATAATAGTAATATTAATAATAATAATAATAATAATAAAAGTAATATTAATAATAATTAGACATCTAAGGGTATGGGAAATAGCCTGATTATCTAGGAACACGTGACCACCAGTACAACTAATGGTGTGATAAAAAAAATCCTCATAATAATAATAATAATAATAATAATAATAATATCACATTTCTATTGCGCATTTTCTATGCAATATTCAAAATGCGCATTACAACACTGGCCGGAGAACTTTCCCAGACTGCTTATAACGCAGTTTACAATTATTGAAGTTGATTTTTATGAATGCCCGCATAATGTCAATATCAAATTACGACAGACACCAGGGGTGGTCACTGCCAGAGTTTTGTTTCGTCCTTAGTGGTTTGTTTTTTTGTTTGTTTGTTTGTTTGTTTTTTTTTTACGTGCCACAGAATCAGAGAATTATGAAGAGTTGTGAGACGAGGCCTACGGTTTATCGTCCTTATCCGAGAAGACTAGAAAGTCTAACCGTTTGTAGATGTCACTACAAAGGCAGCATTTTCTCCTCAATTATTTAAAGACCCTGAGTGTTGGCCTGACCGGGGTTTGAACCCGCGACCTCCCGCACGGTAGTCCGGTGTCTTACCAACTGAGCTAACCGGTCGGCGGTTCAAATAAATGCTATCTGAAGATGCTTCTCTTCTGGGCATGGATTTGTAAACAACAGCACTGACATGTAGCTCAGCAAGGTAAGACACTTCGCTTGTTGCCATTATACCGCAGCATGACTGATGCCTCAACAGTCTCTTCCAGTGCTGCACCTTGCTGCTTTGAAAACGTATTCTGAATTGAATCAGCAAAATCTTCTTTACAGCTGCTGACCAGTTTGGAAGAGCCCGTTCTTGTTATGACCCCCACCGCACTTTTCCCTCTTTTGATTCGACAACTGCACCATCAGCAATGACAAGATAGAGAGGAAGCTCTCGTTCAAGCCCGGCAATTGTAGCATCATTGTTAAGGAAGGGGAAAAGCTTAAGCCCTTCAACTGAAGCAGCAGTGGGGTTTAGTTCCTGTACTTTTACCAGGCAGCACAATCTGGCAGCTCGGAATGCACGTACCGTTGTGTCGAAGTCGCTACTAAATTTCTGTTGATAAAACCTAAACCTAAACGTTGATCGGGACGAATCATGCACTCAATAGCCAGACATTGGATTAAACGCTGAGCAAGCTCTTCCGCATTCATGCTCTTTGCAAGAACCTCCAGCTTCACAAGCCTCTGTTGTGTAAGCCACTGGTTATCAATAAAGCGCATCACAATAGCTAAAGCCTCCCTCAAGCCTGGTGCTCTCATCAAAAATAACTGAAAAATTATCAGTTGTAGCAATTTCAGATTTAACACAGTCCTTTTCTTTCTTGAGGATAAGGGGGATGAATTCTTTCAAATGACTTGAGGATATTAAACGGTGGCCATATTTTTCAAGAAAAGGCTTCAGATTGTCCACTTTCGATATGGGAATTCCTGTAGCCAGCAAAGACTCTACAAGCTCGAATCGATACAGTCTCATGTCTTGGGGTAATGTTGATCCTTTTGGATTCATTCGTTCGTCGTTTCTTTTCATCAGTTCTACAATACTCTGGTCTTTTTTCCTGCTTTTCGTACTAACTGTCTTTGATTTAATATGTTTCTGGGATGCAATGTGCTTCATAACAGAGCTTTTTTAAAGGCACAGTTTCCTTGCATGCGTCACATCTGAGTTTACCCGACATTACAGTAAGATGCTCTCCTTGATTTAATCTATCCCAAGCACTCACATTTGGATCGGCTGTGCCGCGGACACTTCGCATTTTTTTAGTTGGATTTGTTTGCACTTTGCGCTCTCTTGAAATCACCGCTTTCGCTGGAGTACTCAGTCTTGCCCCTGCTTCTGCGGCTACCCTCAAAGAATCTGAATGACTTTCGTCACCTCAAACACTCGAATCAGTGGAGTGTTAATCTTCGTCCGGTATTTTGTATTTTCTTTAAAAAACCGCTCACCAAGCAGCCCGGCTGCATGCATCTTTCGCCCATGATCTGCCCCAGGGGGGAGGAGCTGCTCCTTTTTCACAGGAAATTCACAAATTGTCTACTGAAACATTGTAAAATATGGAAGCATGGCCAATTGAAGCACTAAAAGCTGCTCCAATGTCTAGAAAACTAGAAATTGCTCAGAATGCAAAAACTTGCTCGAAACAAAAAAAGTTGCTCGAAATACGAAAAGTTGCCAAAAAGTTGCAAGCCCTTTTCGTTTTCCATCTTGAGCACTGGCTCGCCTCATCTGCCCGGCCAAATCCTCGCCGCTGATCCTCTTTCCCACCTTCTCACCAAGATTGAACATTTTGATCTAAATAATATCTCTGCTTTTCGGTGAACCGCACTTTCCTTGCACTGGATTTGAGCGCCCATCCCATGGCCAATGTGTCCGAAATACGGTGTATCATGGGAGCAACATAAACGGGTAGGCTTTGTTGCTTCTTAGTTTGTCTTTCCTGGACATTTTTAGCGTAACTGATCTTTGCTCGATCCTGAAGGGTTATTCTTTCAAGGCATCAACTGTGTATACCATCCTCGCAGTGGCGTTCCAGAGCTGAATACCTGATATAAGCCATTGTACAGCCTTGCACGGGACACGTGAAAACTCTGGTCGCTTGACAGACAATTGTGCCTCCGCTGCTTCGGGTTGTAGCGCTGTCAGACGAGATAGCGTCATTTGGCTCACCATCGGAGTCACTCTCTCGATCATCAAATGCGAGATTCATATGTACTGGCTGTGAACAAAATGTCGGAGAGTTAAAACAAAAAGGTTTTTCTTAACGCCGCAATAATCTCAATTTGATGACATTGTTGCTGTCAATTTCGATAGCCTTTTGCGATATTACTAGCTGGGACCATCGTTTTATATTGGGACTTGATGGGTTGGCACTTGTTTAACACATGGATCATTGCTCTCGTCAATCTCAAAATTTTTGGTGTGTGTGTGTACTGTATTGTGGAGGGAGGGGGGGGTACTAACATGTTACTGGTGCAGCGGCACTCATTGACAAAAGTACATTCAAAATAGGGCGCTTATTCAAATTGGGGGTTATTGGAAGAGGGGTACCTAGTTTTAGTTACCTTTTGAGGTCTTTGGAAAACCCCTACGAAGTCGCCAGGACAAAAGTTTCAGATTCGGCTTGAAGCCATGCAAAGTCAGAATTACCTGGAACTGTCCAAGATGGTGTGTTTAGTATTCGACAAAAAATAAAGCAATGACCATGACGATGATGACGATAGCAACAACGACGACGACGTGATGATGAGGATGATGGAAATGATTATTATGATATGATAATGATGCAATGATTATAATTCTCATTTGATTATAATGGTCACTTGATCATATGAGCATGTTAATTTGCCGGCTAGAAGAGAAAAAATAATTATTAACCGTTACTCTAATTGACGGCAATATAGCTGATAACGATGGTGATGGGACACTGTTGATGGTAATAATGATGACGGTGACAATAATGGTGATAACGGTGTGAGGAGGAGGAGAAGGAGGAGGAGGAGGAAGAGGGGGATAAATTACCTGAATCGAGGAAACTCCTTTAGAAGAACTTTCCAGCTCCTACAGTGTAAGCACGGAATGCTGTGAATCCACCGTCAGTGAATGTAAAGTTGTTGAGGCTATTGATACCGTCTAACTTGTAATTTTTCGAACCTTGTTGCTCAATATTACAACTGCAGGACGGACACCTGGGATGCCTCCTCTTTCTTCTATGGCTTGTTTGAGTACATCTGGATTCTTAACTGAATGACCTTCATTGACTTAACTCTTGACGTGTGCCTTTATTTGAGCGGCCCTTCTATCCCATGAGCCAATTCCACCCTGTGGGTCACTCAAATCCACACGACTGATTTTGATGCCTCGCCGCTGCTACAAGATGTCCACTGACATTATGGTTAGTGCCTAATGGTAATAGCCAGCATCATCTTGCGGATAAAAGAGCTCACGATCTCCGGGTGTTGCTTTTTTACCGACCGAAGCACGGCGTGGTCCATAATTAAGACAACTGTAATAGAGTCTTGAAGACCAGATCGTACGAAGTGAATAAATGTCTGAGATTCAATCTTACCACCAACATTTCTATGACACACTGATACGTGGCACGATATACCACGCTTGCCAAAAAATTCACTCTGGGCCTTTCGGTACTGAACAGGAATGAAGTTCATGGCAAAATCCTGCACTATGAGGACACCTGTCGAGTCTAGTAATGCTAGAACCTCCAGCCGGGCACGCTCTTGGTTTATGCTCTTAAGTTGGTGAGCTTTCTATGCAGTTATGGCTTCCCTGGCTTTTTGAACAAGGAACACTGCCACGTCTTTATAATCCTCACTTTCAAACTTTCCAGTATCCATTTCTGAAGCAACGTCTTCAATAACCTGGGAAAAGGCCGGGAGGAAAAGTAATGGAAATTAAATTTAAAAAAAATGGAGGCTAATAATTTCTGTTTTTAGAAAGCAAAATAATGTGCTTATTTTGTTAGGATTTGGTAGGGTGGAATTATAATAGTACTATCGAGCCAATTCATTACAATGAATAAAATATTGAATTTTTATCAATTCAGTCACAACGAGAAGCTGGCACATATAATGTATGACTATCGCTAATACGCCTTGTTCTCTTTGCGGGAACGTGAGCCTCGCGATACTAGCATCCCTAGGCTACAATTGAAGACTGTCAGCATACTCAGTCCTGAGGAAAGCAAATGAGATAAACCCACCTTGTTTAACTGTAAGCACCTGTCGCACGCCCTGTCGTGTTCATGGCTGTATTGATCTTGGTAATGGCCGTCCTCCTTACAACTCAGTGCATACTTAATACACTTATCTGCAGCTGCGCACTTGGTTGTCACGTGGACCTGGCAAATCAAAACGGTGGGACGTTACTGTGAAAAAAAAAATAAAATAAAAAAACCCTCATACCTAGACACTGTAAAAATCTTTTCTTGTAATCTTCCCTCAGGTACTGCTTAGCTTCCGTTAGAGATTTCTTCATTTGGGTGGCTTTTTAATCCAGCTTGTGTTAAATTGTGGACAATTAACCACAAGTCATCAAAGGCCCTTATTCCTTCGGCAAGGTAATTGTCCAGACCTCGCATACACTTTCTTGCAAAAGCCCCACAGCTCTCGACGATCACTTTCAGCAAGGAGCTCCTACCAAGTGACTTAAGTTCCTTCTCATGGCAGAAATGGAGGTACTGGTCTACAAGATGTGATGGAGTCAGTGGCCTGATGACGTTCGGTATGTGTATTTCTTCGCCAGATGAGAGTTTCAATATTCTTCGCCCGAACGTCAGGTCTTGGATAGGTGATAAATTCAACAAAGTGCTTGACTTGAGCTGGAACAATCCGCTGCCTTAGTGTCATGTTCTTCTTTCCAATCTGCGTTGCAAGAGCGTCTGCTCCATATTGGGCGCCATTACGTCGCGCGGCAGTTAAACAACGTCGAGAAAGCCCAGGTATCAGTTTCTCCAGATCATGAAATGAGAGCTTATCTGCGATGATGCTGGGGATATTTTTCCGCGTGCTGGGGTGGGTGGCCTGCTTATAACTCTCCGATGAATCTGTCGTGGGTTTATTATAACAGTCATTGATGCCTGGCGACACCTTAAGAGCACTCCACAGCAACCTTGCATCATGACGCGCAATAGCTTCAAGTACAGTGGCCACAACAATAGTTTTGGGTTTTTGGCGTGGGGTCTACCCATCCCACACGGTGAGTCCGGGTATTGGCTCGTGTCCCTCTAAACTCAGCAGCTTGTTTACAGATTCCAGTTTCTCTGACCTCTTTTGATGGCAGCTGTTGCCGACTTGGACTTCATCATCGCTATCTTCATCACTGGCATTTTCCACTGCGCAAGCCATACTTCAGGAAAGATCGAGCTTTTGGGGAGTGGTGGATAGTGCGCTGAGCGCACAAAGTCTTTGAGTGTATTCAATTTTACCCGGAAGGTCAGTGGGGCTTTAACAGAAGATGAAATAAATAAGATTAATAAGTAGGCTTTAATAGCCATAAGAACATTACGTAACTCATGTTAACTGAATGTAATTGCCTCCAGTCCATCTGGCGCCTTGCATACGGGAAGAATCCTTCTGTAATCTCTGCAATAGCTGAATCAGAGGGGAAAATATTCATAAGAAAAGCTCTTTTTAAATTACGGTAGATCACAAGGTTTTCACTGGAAACTGATTTTCCCCTTTCCAATCCTTTCAATTCCCTTTAAGTTCCCACGCCTTGCCAGGTAACAAGAGGCAGGTCTCTATGTATTTCGTATGTGGAATAATGTTTTTGACAGATGTGAATGATATGACAGGGCATTCTGCAGTTTATAAATTGCTGCGTCCTCCCTTAGCATGGACCAAATTTCAGACCATACTCACTGGGGCTTAATAGAAGCGGTGCGGTAAGTCGCGTCCCCCTGCTTCCACCCCTCTCCCCCCCCCCCCACCCCCTTCCCCCTCCGACTTCTCCTCTAGAAAAGAGTGATCATCTAAGGAAGGAGTTGTTTTGCAAACAAATTTGGTGATTCAAACTGTAGGTAATCTAACCTGATCCTACGGGGATGAGTTTCTTAATGTACCGGGACTGGTCTCTCAGTACGCTGCGGTCTCCTTTTACCGCTGCACCCTTATGGTGCGCTATTTCGATACTGAGGTACTTAGCAGTTTTTCCACCGGCCTCTCCATAAAATCCTCAGGCGATGCCGGTGATGTGGACAAATAATATAGCAACGGATTTCATCGCGATTAAGATCATAAAAACCTAGCAGGAAATTATTCATAATTAGTATATTACTAAAACAATGAATAGCGTTGACGGCGCGCTCTGATTGGCTAGTCAAACTCCGAATATCCTTTGCTATTTACCTCCGAGCAACTCGAGAGTTTCGTGCTCCATCGTGTGAATTTCGAAAAAATGGCGTCCCGGTTTGCATCCGTGACAAACGAAGAAATCATCCAAATTAACGACGAAGCATCCCTGAAAACCAAAGTTGAATGATATTTTTTTTTTACAGAATGGTTTCAAATACAGAGAGAGTTTGCAACTTCATTTGAACCACCAGAACTAAACAAATGTCTTGAAAAAATTTTATCTGTCCGCGAGAAAACGGGCGGCTTGTTGTTTCAGTCCATTGCGCGCGGGATAATATTGCAACGTTGCTGGAATATATGAATTAAAATCAATGTTTTGTGGTGTATATTATCTTACTGCTTTAGTAGATACTAAAACAACTATTCACCTCAGTGTCGGTGTCTGGCGGTGGATATTTACCTCGCCGCTTCGCGGCTCGGTAAATATCCACCACTAGCCACCTCCACTTCGGTGAATAGTTGTTCAATATTCGTAACGACAACAAAGAGCAAGCCTGGATCATAGCTAAACCACAGCACATTTTAGCGTTATCAAAATTAGCCGCGCCCAACAACGAAAACTTAATACAATTGTATGCGCCAAGAGAATATAATAATTGCACGTGATTTGTTGTATTTATTTACCTGCTCGGGAAAGGATGAGATCTCTCTCGTCACGGATTTCCTCTTGGTTTTTACCGAGTCCGTAGGTTTGAAAATGTCTTGTAATGTCTCTTTCGCATTCACTTAACTTAATGAAGCTCTCTCTGTAGTCAGAAGTCGCCCCTTTGAAATTTGAAAACGAACCGCTTCCATTTTTTTCGCCGCCAATTTATTTCCTCGGGACAATTACTATGGACATGAGAATCAACGGCAGTAGGGGGAACAGGGTTGGCGCAGTGGTGAGAGCGCTCGCCTTCCACCAATGTGTCCAGGGTTCGATTCCCGCACTCAGCGTCATGTGTGGGCTGAGTTTGTTGGTTCTCTACTCTGCTCCGAGAGGTTTTTCTCCGGGTAGTCCGGTTTTCCCCTCTCCCCAAAAACCAACATTTGATTTCATTTGATTTATTTAGAGTTGAGTTGATTTAGTCTCCCCAATTAGTAGAGCATCTGTGCTCGGCTAAATACATTTGAGACTTAAATAAAGTGATTATTATTATTAGTAGTACTCATTTTTAATTTGACACTGCAGATCCACTTTGAAAACATATACTTCTATCATCTGCCAAAAACCAAATTGAAAGGTCCAAACTCCTTGTCTTTTAGAAGAATACTGATTTGTTGTAGGAACAGATACAGGTTACTATCTCCGCTGATTAAAAGCCACTAACTTTTCTGATTAAGAGAGCATCTAAGTTACAACTTCGTTGAAATCTGATGTGAACGCTAACTTTCTCGATCAATCATGTACTCTTCAGAATAAATGCTCTGCACCATTGATATCCGGCGATTTAAAAAGAAAGACAAAAAAGCACTAAGAAATGTAGAAATTGTAGCCACAAAGAAACATGTAACAATCACTGAACACGTTCAACATGTGGTCAGCAGTCTTGTTCCTTCTTATTTCCGGTTCCAGATCCACATAATGATTCGAGAACAACCGCTTGTTAAGGAACGCAACGTGCCGGTCACTTTTCGCCAAATACTCCTCTATTTCTAATCGTATATGCTTGCTGTACTTTAGCAAGTAGATGCTTATTAATATTGCACCATCATCTGTGGTTCACCATCGCCAACTCGATGTTAGGTGGAAAAGGCTATTATCATTTAACTGATTGTGAAATCCGCTCTCGATTCTCATCCACTTTTACAGGAAACCAATGCAGGCTTAAAAAGGCAAAATTTGCAGTGTTTTCAAATCTTCATCAAATGTATTTGTCGCCCATGGCCAAAATATAATTTTCCCTGAATTAGTTTTCTAATATTTAGAAATTCTAGCATCCGTTTAACCTCTGCTGTGAATTTGGTGTCTGGGAACAGAGCACTTTTGGAGAAATTACGAAAGTGATCATTCTTGTTTTAATATGTTAGAATGAATATATGAAATTTATATATTTGAACTGCGGATTAATGATTACATATATGACTGATCATCGCAGTTATGAATACTACTACTGCAGTAGTGAAAATAAAGCCTGAAAAAAATTCAGACTTATACGGGATTCGAACCCACGACCTCTGCGATACCGGTGCAGCGCTCTACCGACTGAGCTAAGAAAAAAGTGGCTTGTTAGCTCAGGAATAGCCCTACCTCCTGGTGGCATGTCGTTTGAATTGGCTTACATTCACTCCAGAACTTGACTCATAATTGTTGGCCATTTCAGAGTAAAAATGTTTGCTCAAAACATGGGTTTGAGGCGGTATAATCAACTTCGGTTACCATGACAACGATACATCAGATGACCTGTATATGGCCATTTTCGTTCATCTCCCAGGCAACCTACCTCCATACAAAAAATTTGCAACTTTGCTTCACTTTCTCAGACAACTGCTCTTAACGACAAAAAATCCTCATGAAGCTAAATGCTTACATTGGCAGCAAACTTCGACTCCACTTCTTGTAATCTTTTCCACATTTTTCTGCCCGCTTCTTTTCGCGCGATGTGGATAACGCTATTTGATTTCAATTCCTCTCACTGTCTGTAAGTTTCGCGTTTGTGACCCAAAGGAATTCTGGGATATTCTTGGATAACAGCCGCATAGGAGTCCGCCAATTTTCATTTGAGATATTTTTTAGAACCCTGTCGAGCCACCCGGTCCTGCTGACAAAATATTGCACCGATTGCCTTATTTACAAGGCAAAACTACCATACGAGTTCGCGGAATCCACTCAAAGAACGGCCAGGAACCCAACTTCACTTCGCAAATCGCCATAATTCGATCAAACAATCTTGGCGGCGCACTCCGTGTGAAATTGCTTTTCACCTCTGCTTTCTTCCAGAGGATTGCCTCTACCCACCAACCCAGCTTTATGATGCCAGGCAGGGTGCTTCTAAGGTGAATCAAAGGGGACCTATGGCTAACTCGTGGATAACGTACAAAAAGCCAAGCCTTTGTCTACTTTACTTTGTAGCACACATATTACTAGAAGACACATGTGAGGGAATGTTAGAAATCTAACTTGTTAAGTTTATTCACTTTTCTGTCCTTTGCAGGGAACATATATGTGAGAGTATTTGGCTGTGAACCTAGAGCCTCGTTGGAGGGTATCACTATTCACTAGGTCATTGTAGGGTTCCTGTTTTCTGGTCGCTTTTTTTGTCATTGAAACGATTACAAAGAGAGTTAGGCAGCGAAGAAGCCCAGGACCCGACAGGTCTCAAGACGTTGTGTGCAGATGAGACTAAAAGGCAACAGGCGTCTGGAATTATAGCGGAGCTCCGACGGCCCGAAGGGCCGTCAAGCGGAGCACCATACCTATAGAAACCCGTCAACTGCTTTTCTTGTGGTAAAAATGGCTAGCGGTATTGCTCGTGGGCGCGTACGCACGACGACGACGACGACGACGGAGTCGCCCAATAATTAATAATATCCTAATAATAATCATAATAATCCAACATGGCGGCCATACTCCACCTGGCCCAGCTGACCAGCTACTTTATAGCGTACATCTTTGATACTGGACATCCATCTTATAGCCAATTGACACCTGTCAAAACAAGGTATCCGCTGACCAGTGTAACGTGACCATATCGCGGGCTCAAGTTAACACCTCATCGAGGTCTGCTGGTTTTTTGAAGTTGACCGCTGACCAGGTACTTGCTTTCGATTGGATCGCAGGCTCAAGCCAAGTGTGGGACATCCAAACCAAATCGAGGCCGTTAAAATTTTTCGCGCGCTTTCTGCGGCTGGTAATTTCACATTCAGTTGGTTTCTTTATTTTGAGCAAAACAACTTCATCTTCTTCGATCGAAGTTTGTCTTTCGCGTAAAAAGCATAAAGATCAAGAACTTGTGAAAAGATACTCCAGAAGGTGAATTTTCAAGTGATGAAAGGAAGGACGGAAGATTTTTCTCAGGAAAAGCTTCAAAGATTGTGCGGTTGAAAACAGTATAATTCAACGCTTCAAGGGCTTTCACTTCACCGCGGCATCTTGCATCTCACCAAGAAAAGTCACTTAACAGTTCACCGGTATTAATGGGAGGAATGAGTAGCTCAAACTCTGTGGAAGAAGCTCTTTCTTTGGACAAACCGTTCGCTATTTTTGCGGATGCTTGGTTTTACTTTACTGAAGCTTACGCATTTTCAAGTGGTAGAAACCTCTACAACACAGGACAGTGAGGTAAATTAAATAAATAGAAGCTTAACATTTGGTTTAATCGTTGTTAATTTTGTTCAGGAATGAAACTTGTATTTTTCTCTCGAATGGATATAAATAACAATCATCTGTACTCGTTTTGGACGCAAAGAAGTAGTTGAATTGTTTGTTTGTTTTGTTACGTTGTTTTCTTTGCAAGCGAACGAGTGTTTTTACTCGGCTTGGCTGACTGTTTTTCGACCTTGGTTCCTCACAGTAGCGTTAAGAAACTTTTGCCCTTATCTTATCAACACGTAATCGCAATGAGTCCTCGTAAAATTAAGCATTAAAGGGGGAGACCCGAGCTCGAGTAAAAATAAAAAATCCGATCAAATGCATGTGCATGTGCACTTCTCAAAATCTGACATTAAGTTGTCAGAATGCTTCCAAAACAGTCAAAACCCAGCGCGCTTCACTTCGTCAAGTCTTTAAGAGATCTTCGTCGAAAGCAGCCTGTAAACAACAATTAAGTTTCGCCGTCTTTAAACATGTCGTTTGTTTGAACCGGTAAGAATCAGCGTCTGGATGTTAAAAACAGCGAAATGGGTTGACTGGCTGGCTGGTTTTGATAAATTTTAAAGTGGACGGGTCTGCGAGAGAAATGCTCGTTTGGTTTGGCAAGCGCTTTCTTCGTTATCTGGATGATGTTTTGCCACTGAGAATCATTAATTGAAGAAGGTTCTTCGGAAGACATGGGAAGTAACAGTAAAACCATCAAAGCACTTAAGTGTTTTGTGTAAGCCAAGGAAAGATTTTGTGGGAAATGGCTCTATTATTCAGCTCTGTCGCATTCCGAGTGATTGCTGTCTCAGTGATTCCTGCTGACTGCTCTAAACGATCAGGTACGGACCTTTTTTTGTCTTTTCTACGGACATTTATGTCAAATCTGCTAAGAAAATTTTCTAGCTTAATACAAGATAGTTTTGTTACCTGTCCAATTTCTGCACCTTCTCCAAGAATCTTCGAAGAAATATTATTCATATTGTGCTTTGTTTTCTTGTAATAAGTCTTATGTTTGTTGTTATATTGTTTCTGAACCGCGGTCAATTCCTGTTGACTGCTGTAAACGAAGAGTTTGTACCCTTTATTTTTTTTCTAGGGGCATTTATGTCAAAATAAATACCGATTTTCCTAGCTTTATCATTACAAGCTATTTTAATTACTAGCTAGTCTTGTTTAATTTCTCCACCTTCTCCTTCTTCGAGCAAACACTCGCCGGCATCGTACTTTGTTCGCTTGCAGTGTTTTTGTTTTGCTTTGTTTTGTTTTTTTGACCCGCTTTGAATGCCTTTACGCTTTCATCTCAAAGTAGTTAGACTCAAGAATGTCCGTCTTTTTTTTTTTTCTTTTTTGCAAACGTTTACTATCGAAAACTCTTCGTTTTCCCTGCTGCTGCTCAATTGTTTTGGACACAAATTAAACTGGCCCAAATAAACTCTTGCGAAGTTGCTCGGTGAGAGTGTGCAGCTCCGATTCTAGGCTTGGCATGGCTAAATATATATATGGCCTTCAGCTTTTCTTTTTTTAATCGCTACATAACAGACTGGAATGGTGTTCCATCGAACATCATGCATGCACCTTCTTTAAGCAGTTTTAAGTCCTATCTATTACATTATTAGTGTCAATTTTAAATCAGATGTAGCTTGTGAGTGACAAGTATGTAATTTAATTAGGTTTGCTTTGGATTACTTCATGATTTTTTAGTCTCAATCTCAAATCAGGGGTGACTTGTAAGAGACAAGTATTTGATTTAATTTGATTAGGTTAGCTTTGGGCCACGTTTAAATTTCACCTCTTAGTTTTTAGAATGTGTAATATTAGATAATATTCTTTGTATGGGAATTTAGTTTCTCCCAATTATTCTCCAGTCATGCACTTTTTTGTTTTGTATCAACTTAGTTGTATTCACATGACAAAGTATTATTAAACTTAAAACTTAAAATTAAACTTAAAGTAAGTTCTTTCTCATCAATGTACACATCCTTTGGACTTCCTCCTCCTGCATACAGTCTTTCAATTAATTTTATTAGTAGCTGGTCACACCAATCTTGTGGGATGTTTGGATGACATTTGGCATTAATGTTTAATGGAATCTCTGATGTTTGATGAAGTATGTTAAGATCAAGTTAAGATGGCTAACGGATTTCCAGCACTTTTGCTTTGATGAATCACCTTGATAGTGGTATCAACCAAATGCCCAATATATTATTATCAAGTTGTTTGGTCTCGCACTTAACTGGCCAGAAGAGCAGCTGGATTTCTTTTTGAAAACACTGTAGGTGCATTGAGTGATGAGCTTAATGTTAGCAAGCAGTTTTTTTTGTGATAGTAAGGTCAAGAAGTAATTGATCAAAATAAATATCTTGGTCTTAATTCATGGCATCTAAATATTTTTATTGATTTCCATGTATCTTTCTTTCATATTTTTGTGAGGCATACATATATCCAGAGGATACACAATTTCCGATTTCTGACTGTCTCATGGGAGGCTGTGGATAATTGAAATTGCATTCATTATGAAGTGATGATCTGAATCACTATATATCTGATGTGATACTGATTCCAAGGAGCAATCACCAGGCTTCTCCACCAATTTCTAGTGGCTCTAAACCATACGTAAGTAGCTAAGTATGTAACTAAGTTGCCTACAGTTGAACGGGGAAACAGACCTGTCCTTAGGTATTGCTCTAAGATGTTAAGAAATGTTTTGTTTTAAAAATTTATAGATGAAAACTAGCTTTGCAGGTTCTTTTTTACACAAGGTATTAAAGATTATTTTAAAAAAAAACCTACCTCAATATTTTTATTTTGCTTTTTTAACATCTCCAAACTCAGTTTGGAAAGGAATTTTTATTACCTTACTCAATAGAACGCTTGTTTTTAGGAGGGGTGGGGGTCCAAATTCGTAAAAGGGGATTCATATCTGCTAGCAGTTCTGGACTAGGGGGTCCAAATCTGATCCACAAGCAGATCTGGACTGGAGGGTGCAAATCCACGTGGGGTCCAAATCCACTGTGCCACTGGCTCAGATCACCTTTCCATACTATTTTCTACAGCATTGGGTCTGTAGCTTGAGTGAGGTCAGATGGGTGATATGACAAGCAGACTACATGTAAATGCCAGTAGAAAAAGAATGCTTTTGGAGCTCCGCTTTTAGGCTTGGCTAAA
>JAEMWC010000258.1:595000-727500 GCA_016490735.1 Pachyseris speciosa
GACAAGACAAACAAAGAAAACTACCATTTTAAATGATCTAAGCTGTTTGTTTGTCTAGTCCCAGCGGATTGTTTGCGTCCCAACATGGCGTTTTTGTACCACGTGACTGACATCCTGCAAAGGGCCTATTAAGAGGTACAAGCCTCAGCTGATTGGGCATCAAAGCCGTAATTTTAGTCTTGATACCTTACATTCTTTTTTTACTTTCCCTAATTTTTTCTGCAATTTTTTCTGCGTTCTTGTTGTAATAATCAATGCATCTTCCCTTCCTAGCTGGCTCTCTTTTTAAGTTCAAAACTCTACCATCATTGTCATACGTTTGATAATGGTCTTGTAATAAGAACCGTTTATTCCTTGTTTGTTGTTTTCTTAATTGCTTATACTTATATTTTAAGTTAGCAAGATGTTCTCCGGAGTAGTTATCCTATTACACAGCTTCCAACTTGCGGTACTTGGTACTGTAAGTGCGTTAAAATTGGATGAACTCCAGAAACAACCTCGTTCCCAGGGTCTCTCTTCTTCCCGCCCCCTGGAGCGAGAGGGGAGACCCTGGGATCGAGGTTGCTTTAGAAAGTACGCCATTTTAGTTATATATTAATATGATCATTTAAAGAAAAGTGCAAATCCTTAAAGATTATTCCTTTGTCAACGGTTGGCAGGCTCTTTCGCCAGATGGATATTCGAGGTATTAGCTTTTCGAGATTAGTATGAAGTACGGACCAAAAAACTAAAAAAAAGAACCGCATCAGTGTTAAAGATAACTTAACAGACCAGTGGAGTTCCTTGTGGCTATCACGATGAAACAAAATTGGTGCAAGGTTGTACGTTTGATTGTTGGTGGGTGGACGTTTCAACCAAGCAGTGGAGGGTGCGTGCTTGTCGCATCATTTAGGGTTTTAATAAAAGCTTTAGTGCCGCCGTGCAGGAACGCATGATCGTTTTCTTATGAATGCCTTCATAGCTTTGTCAAGTCGCTACCAAGAGAAGTTCTGCCATGCTGTTTGTTCGCGTCCAGACCATTCTAATCATGTGATTGAGATATTCCAGCTTATATAAAAGGTTTCATGTTCTTTGACTTTTATTCAGCAACCTTTTCACAAATTAAAAAATTAAACTGAAAAGTTCTAGTAACGTTACTGACGTAGATTTGAATAGTTTTTCTTGGCTCTGTGCTTTATACAATTCTTTTTTTTTTCTAGTATTTGGTGCTAATGAAGCTAATTTAAATGTATTACAATTAAGAAATAAAGGATGTTTTCCGTGTTTACATAGCCTCATCCAAACACGAGGGCAATTGCTCTTGACATAATAGTCAGGTATTACATGACGTATTACCCCAGTCGAGGGTTTGCGTAAATTTCGAGAATTCTCCCAACCCCCCGAGTGTTTAGATGGGGCTATGTAAACACGGAAAAAAGTCCCCTACTGCTTTTATCACATATTTCCAAAAAATGATTCGACAATTGAAGGTAAAATTTGTTTATTTACTTCTTGACGGAAATAGATTCTTTCAATGCACGCTCTGAAGAATTGTATTTCCTACTAGCCAATCATAACGCGCAACTGAAAAACACATGAACCAATCTGAATATTTGCGTTATAAAAGTAAAAATTTTGGCAAGGCACATGCGAGCAACATGTTAATCAAAGCGATTTCAGCTGTGATTCCTCCTAAATCGTGCAGAAATGTACCGATCGTTTGGCGAGAACTAGAAGAAAAGTTCAAAATATACGATTCTGTAAGAAAAGAACTTCAAGATGAGAAATTTATTTAAGCTAAAAATGAATATCCCTGTGCTTGACCGCTACTGAAAGTGGCGTAAACTTGCCTAATTTGGCAGACCGAGAACATGGTCGAAAAGTTGAATCGAACATCGTGCCTTGTAAAGTTTTGCTTGTTAGGAATCATAGCCCACGCTGCGGACTCAGGTTGTAGTATATTTTTAAGCTGAGAATGTCTCAGAGAAGATACATTTTGGGCTAATTTGACGGCCAAAACACGGCAAACGATAGGCCGCTCATAGTTTGAGTTGAAACATTTACAAAAAGTCTGTAGCATATTGTTTGGTGTACGTTTTCGTGTATATATTTTTTTGTAATTAAAGAATGTCTAATACAGAATTTTATTGTAGAACTTAATGCAAAAATTACCTTGAGAAACGTTTACTACCTATTTTGTTCCTTATTTTCGCTATAGGTCGTCTAGCTTGGAAATCCTTTAATAGCCACCGTCTAGCTCACGATCATTGAGGCAGGCAAACCGCTGTGGTTTTTCTTTTGCTTTCTTTCCTCGGGCTCACGGGGGACGAGATAACTAAGCCACCAATCGAAAGTTGGCAATTTTTTCTCCATTTCCTTAATATTTGTACTTGAAATTACTTTACAAGTCTTGCGAACGCTTTAAAATGTTTTCAAATTGGACCGGGAAAAACAAACAGCGTGACATCACAACCGTGTTTACATACTTTCATCTAAACACACCTATCGACCAATGAATGGGCGCGCGTACTATCTTAAATATTTTATAATAAACAACTATTGGATGAGGTTTAGCATGATAGCGAGAGTTATCGCTGCTCAGGTTTGTGTTATCGACCGAAGCCATGATAATTCTCGCTATCATGCGAAAACCGATCCAATAATTGTTTTTTAATGCATAAACTTGAGCGTTTGTAAAAATAAGAGCATGTACAAGAAACTAAACATGTTACGTCAACTTTTCCCCTGCTAGCAGAATTCTCTTTTCCTTGTATTCAGCGTGCGGGAGAAAAGAGACCTCAGTCATGGGTCGAAACGGTCTGTGTGTAGCATGTGCTTCGGTTTCTTAGCGACCGAATTATCACGTGATACTCTTAGGACATGATCAAATGACAAACAATACAAGCAGCATTCGTTTTAAAACCTCCGTCCAAGATTCTGGACGGCGGCTTAATCAAACATCGTCTCGACCCATGGCAGAGGTCTCTTTTCTCCCACTCGGTGATCATAAATACAAGGAAAATAGGCCTCTGTTGGCAGGGCACTTCAACTTGTAAACAACTTTATTTGTAAACTTACAACCTAAAAGTTGCATCGCAGTCCGAAAGGTTTCCAGCAAAATTTTACAAAAACCCACGCTAAAACATGTTTTAAACTTGAAATTAATCGTTTGGCTTAACTCGAACCCGGTTTGGTAAAACCTTCTGCAGTTCAATTGCAGAAAAACTTCATCAAAAGAAATGTTTTTCTCGCGTGTGTAAAACTATTGTCTGCAAATTAACGTCACTTCTGCATGTCTAAAACTTATTGTCTGTAGGTATGACGTCACTAATACACGTATAAAACCTATTGTATGTAGGTATGACGTTAAGCCCTGGTCAAATGGCGCATGATAGTCGATGGTGGTTGATTCTCTCCAAAGTATCATCAACTATCACCAACTGTCATTCACATGGTCAAACGGGGCATGATAGTCGATGATAGTTGATGGTAGTTCACCGGCAGTCGCGCAAGCAAAGGTCACGCGAGCAGCTTATTCCAGGCTCTTTCCGCGTAAAATTTGAGCACTAAAATGACTTCGCGAGAGACAAACTTGTAGAAGTATGAATTTATCGCGACGAAAGAGAGCGGCAGCTTGCTTAATAGTAATCGATTTGTTGGAGGGATGCGGTGTCTCTTCTAATTCTTGCGAGTTGACACTTTCTTTAGAAGATATCTTCTCTATGCTATCTTCGTCTTCAATATTTTCGTTGTCATGATTATCATCTTGAATGTAAACACGTATTTCTGAAGCTGCAGCTGAGCCTCGCGAGGAACTTTTGGCGGCCATTTTAAACGAGCCCGCCGATTTTCGGGGAAAACAGCTGACCAAAAGCTATGATAAACTATCATACGCGTGGTCAAACGACAAAAACTATCATCGACTATTATGAAGAATTTGAACAAGCTGAAAATGAATGATAGTTGATGATAGTCGATGATAGTGCATGATAGTTGGTGGTCAAACGGAAACGCGCGCTTCAACTATCATCGACTATCATCAACTATCATCGGCTATCATGCGCTCTTTGACCAGGGTTTACGAAAACAATGCCAGCAGAAATTAGCTGCGTCTTTGTAGCCAATCAAAATTGAGATAGTGACACCAATGCATAATAATACTTCTAAAAGATATGTGTTCCAAATTACTAAATATTTGTCTTTTGTAAGAAGAAAGTGATCCGAGGCTCTTCATAAAGATTTTTTACTATACTTGTCACAATTCTCGCTCGCTTTTTATAATGCGAAAATTGCAAGCAAAGTGGAGGATGGCGACAGTTTTGTAGATATCATATGCTGAATTTATGTCCTGTGTAGAAGCTCACGAAAATGAAGCGACTGAAAAAAACAAACAAAACAACAACAACAAAAACAACCAGGTTTTCGAAATTAAGCGAAGACGACTTGCAAGAAACTGAAAAACAAATCAAAATTTATTCAAACACGTAACACCGCAGAGCTCATATAAGATCTCATATAAGAAATGTGTATGTGTATATTAATAATAAATGTAAATTAATAAGGGTAATCTAAATATTGGAGCGCTTTTCAGTTGAGTGTCCTAAAAACCAAAACCAAAGTAATTACTCTGACCAATCCCAAGAGAAGTAAGCAGTGGAATGAGACAATCATAAAACGAAGCAATTACTTGTAGCCGGATCAAAGCGTGGGAAAACACGCGCGTGTAAGTCACGATTCGTTTTGGTTTTTATTGGTTGAGAAAGCGGCGCGAATTTTCCTGGCCAATCACTGAGCGAAGCAATGCAAAACCAACGCAAAACGAGAATTATTTTCGACACTCAATTGAAGACCGCTCTAAAACTAAATCATTAGTAATTAGTGACTGAAAACAAAAAACGCTAAAAATTATTCATATAGACAAATCATATTTACGGAGTTAATTCTATTTACAATGTATAAAAGTTTTAAAATTCATAAATAGGACACAAAGTTATAAGCACCAAGATTCTCCCATACTCGGAGACAAAGCATTCCACAATTTACAAGAAAAAAATGTAAACGATCTATGTATCCATTCTGAATCAAATGATGGTAGAGTCCAAAAGCTAAAGGTAAAGAAACTCGATTTAAATTCGGTTTCTTTCAAAAATATTTACTCATTTAGACGTCTTGTTTAAGCAAACGTTTCGCCAGCAACAAAACTATTCATTAGCCATCGACGTAACTTCTGTTTAAGGAATCTTTTCAACTCTAAGTGAGTAAACTGAAAGTACAAATGGTCAGACCGCCCTCGAAGAAGTACTATATTTATACGTCTATATTAAGCATCGCTTAAAGGCCTACTGCAGTTCCGATAGTTATAGTTTTCTCAGTGATCTCGATCTGCTTTCTCCATGGATTTAGATAAGCACTTGGTCTCCAGATTTTGTAATGTTAAGAGCAGCGGAATAATGATTAAAAATAATGTATTATTATTGTTTACTCATACATGATTCTGCAGAACTGATCGATCTTCAAGTCACTAAAACCCATCTTATACTTATATTTTTGAACAACGAGTCTATCGTCATTGTCGCCGACAGATAGCCTTTTCAGTTTGAGTCTCGCTACAGTAACAGTCTTAACATTTTCTTCAGTTACAACTAATTGTAACTAACCAGGTGTTTCTCGTAGAGTAGTGCTGTGTTTGATTTGAAAGAAAGTTTAATTGCGTCCCTAGGGTAAGAGGGCTTAACCATGTAAAACCGGGCTTGGTTGGAATCCTATTTCAGTGAAGGTTGAAGTAAATTATATTTAACAACGAAATTCTTGTCCCAACGTGGCATTTTTCCACAAAAGCAAGTTATGTTACAACAACATTTTTTTAAATAAAGTGTAATTAATCCTTGTATTAATTTCTGGTGTGATTACGATAACCATACCTTAGGCAATTGACTTGTGATTGTTTGCTATTGCAGCATCAGCAGCAGCAGCAGGAGGAGCAGCAGGAGAAGAAGCAGGACTAAAAATGGGTAAAATATTTAGTTGCTTTGGCGTTTGTAGCTACAGAAGATAAGGAAGCAATGGAGTGGCATCTTATTTTACAGTACTGCAGGTTTTGATTACTTTAAAGTGTTTTCATAATAGAAAACAGAGAACATTCTTAAAGAAATATTTGCTTGGAATTGAATAAAGGATACTTTTTGTCTATTTTCAATGGGGTATTGTAAAGAAAAGATCAAAATAAAAAAGAAATCAAGGACAAAGAATAAAAAGAAAGCTTTAAAAAATGTACAATTTTTTATTTCAACAATGCCTTTCTAAAGATTAAGGAAAAGCTTTTGCAAAATGTTAAACTGCAATCAGTGATATAGTGCAAAAAGAGTAGGATTAATTGTGCGATCAAGGGAGAGATGCCATATTTTGTATACCTTAGAAAAGAGAAATCATCCACTATTCACTAGGTCACTGTAGGGTTCCTTTTTTTCTGGTCGCTTTTTTTTTTGTCATTGAAACGATGGCAAAGAGAGTTACGCAGCGAAGAAGTCCAGGACCCGACAGGTCTCAAGACGTTGTGTCCAGATGAGACTAAAAGGCAACAGGCGTCTGGAATTATAAATAAATTGATAATGAGCAATTGCTATGGATTTCCAGAATTTTTTTATTCGAGACATGGGTCCTGCCCAATAAAAACACAGGAATTCTGTGCATTAATTTTTTTCTAAGAAAAATTTCAACTATTCTGGTTGGGCAGCCTTGGCCAAGAAATGGTTGCCTAAAACAATAATTACTAATCAAAAACTTCTTAATTGATTGCGTGATCAATTGATTATAAAAGTAAATAAGAGAGCTTTCATGGTGCACAATTAAGTATATTAAATATACTTGATATGTTTCTCTTATTTCAAAAATGCCATGGTTTCTTGCAAATATCAGCAACGGAATGTGTCACTGAAATCTGCCACAAATAAACGATGCAAGGTGCAAAAATGACTATTTTAAAGAATCATCTTGCGTGATAATTCAGGTTTAGAATCATCGCCTGGTTCATTTTTCGACCTAACAGTCGGACATGTATGCAGCATAGCAAAGTGTTAAACACTTTTTCGGTAAATGACCCCAAAATTTGCTTTTCGCACAAGGAAATTTAATGACTTGTTTCGTCACGAAATGATAAAAAACAACAACAACAACAACAACGATAAACTACACTATTGCGAGAAGAAAAACCATGCGTCTTATTCTTTCCTGTAGTTACTTGGCATTACATAGTTTACTGTGTTTTGTGAAAATTAGCAAAACAAAACAATAGGAAGAGTAAATACAAACACGAAGTGAACAATTGTAAAGAAACGTGAAATAAATTTGTATTAAATATAAAACACTCATTTTTAGTTAGACGAAATGACAAAATCAACGCGTAAAGATCCCAGCCTGGCAACAACTTCTGAGGCACTAAAATAAATCATAAATAAACAACAAGAAAGAAAAATATTCAGATACTTTGAGAAACGGAGCAGATTTGTGCGGTTTACGGAGCAGCGTTCCCAGTGAAGATTGTCTGACATGTTTTGAAATCATCAATCTGCAAAAAAAGATTTCCTAACAGCTTTAAATGTCATCAAGTGTGCGACTGTTTGTAGAACGAATTTTTTTCTGCCACGCTTCGCTAAAACAATAAACCAACACAATTGTGTTAGACAACATTTTTGGCCTGTTTTAATGCACAGTGGACGTCAAAAAAAGAATGCCCTGCCGGTCGACAAATAATATCTCGCAGTCGCCTTAACGGCCAAGCGTTAACCGCTAGCTCAGGGCACCGCACGCCGATAGAGCATAGCCTTGTTATATAGGTAAAGGTGTCTGTATGGGTCAGAACTTCACTTCCAATGTGAAACAACTAGTCTTCGATCGAAGCTATGTTTATTGTCGTCGTTTTACCACAAAAGTTCTCTGGTTTCGCATCATGAACTCGTCAATTGTGCCAATCTTTGCCAATAAGCTTATGTTTTCCATAGTTGTTTCGTTCAAGAAGTCCTCGATTCGCTCATGTTTGACAAATATGATTCATTCTTATCAAAGCTTACCATGTTGGCATGAGATTTACTCATTTTCAGGTCAGTGTCCAGAAAGCTGGAGTTTATATTCCCCATGTGAGCTTGCGGGTCGATCGATAAGACCAAATGTTAATCTCCTCGTCATGTTTAACACCTGAACAGGACAAAGAGAGAGGAGCTCAATAGAGAGGGGTATTATTTATAATCTTTATAAACAATTGTTCTCGTCTTAAAATATTTTTTGTACAAAACTCAAACAACTGCAGTGAAACTTTTTTGTTTAATACAGAGGGTCTCATAAAGTCTATTTCGCCAGACGGAATCGCAGGAACTAATTACAAAATCTCATGTCCCAAAAGGAGGGGGGGGGAGGGGAGAAAGGAAGGAAGGGCTTATTACAAAAACCGACTTCCAAACGGGTGGGGGTGCTAATAAAGACGGGGATATTAATGGAGCTTTTAAACTATCTAAAAAAAAAAAAGGCGAAAGTTGAATTACCTCCCTGGAATCTAAATAGTATGGCAGGAGGAAAGATTGAGTTTTGACGTTAAAATGATTATGAACGAATGTGTAAGGAGACTGTGTGTTGGTAAGCCTCACGACGCTTAGTAGCTTTGTGGTAGTGACGAAATATCGGTTTAGGCCACTTCTCTGTGTAAGAAAACCATTCATTATTAAATGTTTCAAACAGCGAATACGTCGTTATCCTCCGGATAAAATGTATTGTTACTGGTACATCTTTTTCCTTTTCATAGTGACTTTCATTTCTCTCTTTCCTCGACTATTTTACAAAGTGTGAATTGGGAGGTAGACTGTCCAAGGAGTCTTCCAATTCCTAATGACTGAACTGAAAGCAAACTAGTACAGCATAGAGTGCTGCAGGGTAACTCAGCACTCTGCGTTTATTGTCACCTCTTGCACTCGTTCCGTAAAGAGAAAGAAGCCCCACCTCAGAACGGTTCTTTTAAAGAAAAAACACAAGAAGATATCAAAAGATAGGACCGACGATAGCAGCATGAAATGGGTTGGAAAGAATATAGGGAATATGCGACTGAAATACAAACGTGACTTTATCGATGACTTACGTACTGCACAAACAGATAAACTTTAAATGCCACGAACAGCGAAACATAATTAAACGACTCAACTTAAAACAAGCAGTTGTACGATAGTGGAATAACCTCACTGAAATCTAAAGTTTTAAAATGAATTTTTCGAAAAAGTAAATTTTCCAATACTATGGGAGGAGGAAAGATTGAGCTTTGACAGTGAAATTGACGAATGTGTAAGCACACTGTATGTTTAATAAACGGATGCCGCTTGGTAACTTTATTGTAGTCAGTGACGAAATCTGATAGGTTTCCGCAACTTTCGTCCTTACGAAAACCACGCATGATTATATTTTTACAGTGAATAAGTCGTTAATTGACTTGCCATTGTTTGCTATTTTCATTTCAGCTGCTATTGGAATAGGATTACTAACATTTAAAGAAGCAGCAGGAAGACCAAAAGGTAAAATATTTTAGTTGCTTTGACATTTGTAATTGTCTTTACAAAGTAGCTGCAGTAAATAAGGAGGCAATGAAGTATTATCTTTTTTGTTTTTTTGTTTTTGTTGTTGTTTTTTTTACACTACTGCAGGTTATGATTGCTGTAAAAAGAATATTAATCGACAACTGTGTCTCAGTTTTGCGATTACCAAGTGTTTTCACAAAACAGACGCAAGAGAGCATTCTCAAAGAAATATTTGCTTGGAAGTGAATAAAGGATACTTTTTGTATATTCTCAATGGAATGTTGTAAAGAACAAATCAAAATAAAAAGGAAGCTAAGGAAACAGATTTGAAAGAAAGGTTAAAAAATGCACAATTATTATTTAAACAATGCCTTACTAAAGATTAAGGCAAAGCATTTGGAAGTGTTTAAATTGCAATCAGTGATATAGTGCAAAAACTCGATAGGATTAATTGTGCGATCAAGGGGAGAGATGCCATACTTTGTAAACCTAAGGAAAGAGAAATCATCCAAGGAAGTACATTTGGAATAACCGCTTAAGTGGAGTTATCGAACCAGATTACCAAATCATACTACATTATTGTGCTGATTACTTAATCTTTTTTTTAAAAAGCAATTGTTTGATAGTGGAATTACCTCCCTAAAATAAAGAGTTTCTCGGAAAAGTAAATTATGGGAGGAGGAAAGACAGTGAAATTGACGAATGTGTAAGGACACTGTATGTTCGAAACCTTTATTATAGTCACTGACAAAATCTCGGTTACGGCAACTATTGTCCTTAGGAAAACCACGAATTTTTCAAAACCGGGTTCATCCATTCGCACTGATATGCAAGAGTGATAGTTGTCTTTGAGCGCGAATGGAAGAACACGGTTTTGATGATCATTCTGTCATGTTTCAACACCCGCAGAGTTGTGAAGCATTTAAGTTTTTGTTTTCTCCGAATAATCTACTCGCGTGTTTTGATAAGAAAGCCGATATAGCTAGTTTTAAAGCACATGTTTACCAAACTGTTTTAAGAAGCGTAACGATTATTGCTTGTAACAATAATTATAACCAGTTATGTTTCTAGGAATCCTTATTAATGGAACCTTTGCAGGATGTCAGGATGCCATGCTGCGACGCAAACAACCCTCTGAGACAAGACAAACAAAGAAAACTACCATTTTAAATGATCTAAGCTGTTTGTTTGTCTAGTCCCAGCGGATTGTTTGCGTCCCAACATGGCGTTTTTGTACCACGTGACTGACATCCTGCAAAGGGCCTATTAAGAGGTACAAGCCTCAGCTGAATTTGGCATCAAAGTCCCTTTTTTAGCTGTAATTTTAGTTTTGATACCTTACATTCTTTTTGTACTTTCCCTAATTTTTTCTGCAATTTTTTCTGCGTTCTTGTTGTAATAATCAATGCGTCTTCCCTTCCTAGCTGGCTCTCTTTTAAGTTCAACACTCTACCATCTTTGTCATACGTTTGATAATGGTCTTGTAATAAGAACCGTTTATTCCTTGTTTGTTGTTTTCTTAATTGCTTATACTTATATTTTAAGTTAGCAAGATATTCTCTGGAGTAGTTATCCTATTACACAGCTTCCAACTTGCGGTACTTGGTACTGTAAGTGCGTTAAAATTGGATGAACTCCAGAAACAACCTCGTTCCCAGGGTCTCTCTTCTTCCCGCCCCCTGGAGCGAGAGGGGAGACCCTGGGATCGAGGTTGCTTTAGAAAGTAGGCCATTTAGTTATATATTAATATGATCATTTAAAGAAAAGTGCAAATCCTTAAAGATTATTCCTTTGTCAACGGTTGGCAGGCTATTGGGCCAGATGGATATTTGAAATATTAGCTTTTCGAGATTAGTATGAAGTACGGACCAAAAAACTAAAAAAAGGAACCGCGTCAGTGTTAAAGATAACTTAACAGACCAGTGGAGTTCCTTGTGGCAATACTTTAAAATATATTTTCTAGTTTTAATTCTGTATCTATCACGATGAAAACTTAAAAAACAAAATTGGTGCAAGGTTGTATGTTTGATTGTTGGTGGTTGGACGTTTCAACCAAGCAGTGGAGGGCGCGTGCTTGTCGCATCATTTAGGGTTTTAATAAAAGCTTTAGTGCCGCCGTGCAGGAACGCATGATCGTTTTCTTATGCATGCCTTCATAGCTTTGCCAAGTCGCTACCAAGAGAAGTCCTGCCATGCTGTTTGTTCGCATCCAGACCATTCTAATCATGTGATTGAGATATTCCAGCTTATATAAAAGGTTTCATGTTCTTTGACTTTTATTCAGCAACCTTTTCACAAATTAAAAAATTAAACTGAAAAGTTCTAGTAACATTACTGACGTAGATTTGAATAGTTTTTCTTGGCTCTGTGATTTTTACAATTCTTTTTTTTTCTAGTATTTGGTGCTAGTGAAGCTAATTTAAATGTATTACAATTAAGAAATAAAGGATGTTTTCCGTGTTTACATAGCCTCATCCAAACACGAGGGCAATTGCTCTTGACATAATAGTCAGGTATTACATGACGTATTACCCCAGTCGAGGGTTTGCGTAAATTTCGAGAATTCTCCCAACCCCCGAGTGTTTAGATGGGGCTATGTAAACACGGAAAAAAGTCCTCTACTGCTTTTATAACATATTTCCAAAAAACAATTCGACAAATGAAGGTAAAATTTGTTTATTTACTTCTTGACGGAAATAGATTCTTTCAATGCACTCTCTGAAGAATTGTATTTCCTACTAGCCAATCATAACGCGCAACTGAAAAACACATGAACCAATCTGAATATTTGCGTTATAAAAGTAAAACTTTTGGCAAGCCACATGCGAGCGCCATGTTAATCAAAGCGATTTCAGCTGTGATTCCTCCTAAATCGTGCAGAAATGTACCGATCGTTTGGCGAGAACTAGAAGAAAAGTTCAAAATATATGATTCTGTAAGAAAAGAGCTTCAAGATGAGAAATTTATTTAAGCTAAAAATGAATGTCCATGTGCTTGACCGCTACTGAAAGTGGCGTAAACTTGCCTAATTTGGCAGACCGAGAACATGGTCGAAAAGTTGAATCGAACATCGTGCCTTGTAAAGTTTTGCTTGTTAGGAATCATAGCCCACGCTGCGGATTCAGGTTGTAGTATATTTTTAAGCTGAGAAGGTCTCAGAGAAGATACATTTTGCGCTTATTTGACAGCCAAAACACGGCAAACGACAGGCCGCTCATAGTTTGAGTTGAAACATTTACAAAAAGTCTGTAGCATATTGTTTGGTGTACGTTTTCGTGTATATATTTTTTTTAATTAAAGAATGTCTAATACAGAATTTTATTGTAGAACTTAATGCAAAAATTACCTTGAGAAACGTTTACTACCTATTTTGTTCCTTATTTTCGCTATAGGTCGTCTAGCTTGGAAATCCTTTAATAGCCACCGTCTAGCTCACGATCACTGAGGCAGGCAAACCGCTGTGGTTTTTCTTTTGCTTTCTTTCCTCGGGCTCACGGGGGACGAGATAACTAAGCCACCAATCGAAAGTTGGCAATTTTTTCTCCATTTCCTTAATATTTGTACTTGAAATTACTTTACAAGTCTTGCGAACGCTTTAAAATGTTTTCAAATTGGACCGGGAAAAACAAACAGCGTGACATCACAACCGTGTTTACATACTTTCATCTAAACACACCTATCGACCAATGAATGGGCGCGCGTACTATCTTAAATATTTTATAATAAACAACTATTGGATGAGGTTTAGCATGATAGCGAGAGTTATCGCTGCTCAGGTTTGTGTTATCGACCGAAGCCATGATAATTCTCGCTATCATGCGAAAACCGAATCCAATAATTGTTTTTTAATGCATAAACTTGAGCGTTTGTAAAAATAAGAGCATGTACAAGAAACTAAACATGTTACGTCAACTTTTCCCCTGCTAGCAGAATTCTCTTTTCCTTGTATTCAGCGTGCGGGAGAAAAGAGACCTCAGTCATGGGTCGAAACGGTCTGTGTGTAGCATGTGCTTCGGTTTCTTAGCGACCGAATTATCACGTGATGCTCTTAGGACATGATCAAATGACACACAATACAAGCAGCATGCGTTTTAATACCTCCGTCCAACACTCCGGACGGCGGCTTAATGACACATCGTTTTGACCCATAGCAGAGGTCTCTTTTCTCCAAGGAAAATAGGCCTCTGCTGGCAGGGAACTTTAACTTGTAAACAACTTTATTTGTAAACTTACAACCTAAAAGTTGCATCGCAGTCCGAAAGGTTTCCAGCAAAATTTTACAAATACCCACGCTAAAATATGTTTTAAACTTGAAATTAATCGTTTGGCTTAACTCGTAACCGGTTTGGTAAAACCTTCTGCAGTTCAATTCCAGAAAAACTTCAGCAAAAGAAATGTTTTTCTCGCGTGTGTAAAACTATTGTCTGCCAATTAACGTCACTTCTGCATGTCTAAAACTTATTTTCTGTAGGTATGACGTCACTAATACACGTATAAAACCTATTGTATGAAGGTATGACGTTAAGCCCTGGTCAAACGGCGCATGATAGTCGATGATAGTTGATGATAGTTCACCGGCAGTCGCGGGAGCAAAGGTCACGAGAGCAGCTAGTTTCAGGCTCTTTTCGCGTAAAATGGGAGCACTTAAATGGCCTCGCGAGAGACAAAATTGTAGAAGTATGAATTTATCGCGACGAAAGAGGGCGGCAGCTTGCTTAATAGTAATCGATTTGTTGGAGGGATGCGGTGTCTCTTCTAATTTTTGCGAGTTGACACTTTCTTTAGAAGATATCTTCTCTATGCTATCTTCGTCTTCAATATTTTCGTTGTCATGATTATCATCTTGGATATAAACACGTATTTCTGAAGCTGCGGCTGAGCCTCGCGAGGAACTTTTGGCGGCCATTTTAAACGAGCCCGCCGATTTTTGTGGAAAACAGCTGACCAAAAACTATGATAAACTATCATACGCGTGGTCAAACGACAAAAACTATCATCGACTATCACGAAGAATTTGAACAAGCTCAAAATGAATGACAGGTGATGATAGTCGATGATAGTGCATGATAGTTGGTGGTCAAACGGAAACGCGCGCTTCAACTATCATCGACTATCATCAACTATCATCGACTATAATACGCCGTTTGACCAGGGCTTTACGAAAACAATGCCAGCAGAAATTAGCTGCGTGTTTGTAGTCAATCAAAATTGAGATAGTGACACCAATGCATAATAATACTTCTAAAAGAGATGTGTTCCAAATAACTAAATATTTGTCTTTTGTAAGAAGAAAGTGATCCGAGGCTCTTCAAAAAGATTTTTTACTATACTTGTCACAATTCTCGCTCGCTTTTTACAATGCGAAAATTGCAAGCAAAGTGGAGGATGGCGACAGTTTTGTAGATATCATATGCTGAATTTGTCCTGTGTAGAAGCTCACGAAAATGAAGCGACTGAAAAAAACAAACAAAACAACAACAACAAAAACAACCAGGTTTTCGAAATTAAGCGAAGACGACTTGCAAGAAACTGAAAAACAAATCGAAATTTATTCAAACACGTTCACACCGCAGAGCTCATATAAGAAATGTGTATGTGTATATTAATAATAAATGTAAATTAATAAGGGTAATCTAAATATTGGAGCGCTTTTCAGTTGAGTGTCCTAAGACCAAAACCAAAGTAATTACTCTGACCAATCCCAACAGAAGTAAGTAGTGGAATGAGACAATCATAAAACGAAGCAATAACTTGTAGCCGGATCAAAGCGCGGGAAAATACGCGCGTGTAAGTCACGATTCGTTTGGTTTAGAAAGCGGCGCGAATTTTCCTGGCCAATCACTGAACGAAGCAATGTAAAACCAACGCAAAACGAGAATTATTTTCGATACTCAATTGAAGACCGCTCTAAAACTAAATCATTAGTAATTAGTGACTGAAAACAAAAAACGCTAAAAATTATTCATATAGACAAATCATATTTACGGAGTTAATTCTATTTACAATGTATAAAAGTTTTAAAATTCATAAATAGGACACAAAGTTATAAGCACCAAGATTCTCCCATACTCGGAGACAAAGCATTCCACAATTTACAAGAAAAAAATGTAAACGATCTATGTATCCATTCTGAATCAAATGATGGTAGAGTCCAAAAGCTAAAGGTAAAGAAACTCGATTTAAATTCGGTTTCTTTCAAAAATATTTACTCATTTAGACGTCTTGTTTAAGCAAACGTTTCGCCAGCAACAAAACTATTCATTAGCCATCGACGTAACTTCTGTTTAAGGAATCTTTTCAACTCTAAGTGAGTAAACTGAAAGTACAAATGGTCAGACCGCCCTCGAAGAAGTACTATATTTATACGTCTATATTAAGCATCGCTTAAAGGCCTACTGCAGTTCCGATAGTTATAGTTTTCTCAGTGATCTCGATCTGCTTTCTCCATGGATTTAGATAAGCACTTGGTCTCCAGATTTTGTAATGTTAAGAGCAGCGGAATAATGATTAAAAATAATGTATTATTATTGTTTACTCATACATGATTCTGCAGAACTGATCGATCTTCAAGTCACTAAAACCCATCTTATACTTATATTTTTGAACAACGAGTCTATCGTCATTGTCGCCGACAGATAGCCTTTTCAGTTTGAGTCTCGCTACAGTAACAGTCTTAACATTTTCTTCAGTTACAACTAATTGTAACTAACCAGGTGTTTCTCGTAGAGTAGTGCTGTGTTTGATTTGAAAGAAAGTTTAATTGCGTCCCTAGGGTAAGAGGGCTTAACCATGTAAAACCGGGCTTGGTTGGAATCCTATTTCAGTGAAGGTTGAAGTAAATTATATTTAACAACGAAATTCTTGTCCCAACGTGGCATTTTTCCACAAAAGCAAGTTATGTTACAACAACATTTTTTTAAATAAAGTGTAATTAATCCTTGTATTAATTTCTGGTGTGATTACGATAACCATACCTTAGGCAATTGACTTGTGATTGTTTGCTATTGCAGCATCAGCAGCAGCAGCAGGAGGAGCAGCAGGAGAAGAAGCAGGACTAAAAATGGGTAAAATATTTAGTTGCTTCGGCGTTTGTAGCTACAGAAGATAAGGAAGCAATGGAGTGGCATCTTATTTTACAGTACTGCAGGTTTTGATTACTTTAAAGTGTTTTCATAATAGAAAACAGAGAACATTCTTAAAGAAATATTTGCTTGGAATTGAATAAAGGATACTTTTTGTCTATTTTCAATGGGGTATTGTAAAGAAAAGATCAAAATAAAAAAGAAATCAAGGACAAAGAATAAAAAGAAAGCTTTAAAAAATGCACAATTTTTTATTTCAACAATGCCTTTCTAAAGATTAAGGAAAAGCTTTTGCAAAATGTTAAACTGCAATCAGTGATATAGTGCAAAAAGAGTAGGATTAATTGTGCGATCAAGGGAGAGATGCCATATTTTGTATACCTTAGAAAAGAGAAATCATCCACTATTCACTAGGTCACTGTAGGGTTCCTTTTTTTCTGGTCGCTTTTTTTTTTGTCATTGAAACAATTGCAAAGAGAGTTAGGCAGCGGAGAAGCCCAGGACCCGGCAGGTCTCAAGACGTTGTGTGCAGATGACACTAAAAGGCAACAGGCGTCTGGAATTATAAATAAATTGATAATGAGCTATTGCTATGGGATTTCCAGATTTTTTTTATTCGAGACATGGGTCCTGCCCAATAAAAACACAGGAATTCTGTGCATTAATTTTTTTCTAAGAAAAATTTCAACTATTCTGGTTGGGCAGCCTTGGCCAAGAAGCTGGTTGCCTAAAACAATAATTACTAATCAAAAACTTCTTAATTGATTGCGTGATTAATTGATTATAAAAGTAAATAAGAGAGCTTTTCTGGTGCACAATTAAGTATATTAAATATACTTGATATGTTTCTCTTATTTCAAAAATGCCATGGTTTCTTGCAAATGTCAGCAACGGAGTGTGTCATTGAAATCTGCCACAAATAAACGATGCAAGGTGTAAATATGACTATTTTAAAGAATCATCTTGCAGTAATAAATCAGGTTTAGAATCATCGCCTGGTTCATTTTTCGACCTAACAGTCGGACATAGATGCAGCATAATAAGTTTACTGCGTTTTGTCAAAATTAGCAAAACAAAACAATTGTAAGAGTAAACGCAAACGCGAAGTTAACAATTGTAAAGAAACGTGAAATAAATTTGTATTAAATATAAAACACTCATTTTTAGTTAGACGAAATGACAAAATCAACGCGTGAAGATCCCAGCCTGGCAACAACTTCTGAGGCACTAAAATAAATCATAAATAAACAACAAGAAAGAAAAATATTGAGATACTTTGAGAAACGGAGCAGATTTGTGCGGTTTACGGAGCAGCGTTCCCAGTGAAGATTGTCTGACATGTTTTGAAATCATCAATCTGCAAAAAAAGATTTCCTAACAGCTTTAAATGTCATCAAGTGTGCGACTGTTTGTAGAACGAATTTTTTTCTGCCACGCTTCGCTAAAACAATAAACCAACACAATTGTGTTAGACAACATTTTTGGCCTGTTTTAATGCACAGTGGACGTCAAAACAAGAATGCCCTGCCGGTCGACAAATAATATCTCGCAGTCGCTCTAACCGGCCAAGCGTTAACCGCTAGCTCAGGGCACCGCACGCCGATAGAGCATAGCCTTGTTATATAGGTAAAGGTGTCTGTATGGGTCAGAACTTCACTTCCAATGTGAAACAACTAGTCTTCGATCGAAGCAATGCTTATTATCCTCGTTTTACCACAAAAGTTCTCTGGTTTCGCATCATGAACTCGTCAATTGGGCTAATCTTTGCCAATAAGCTTATGTTTTCCATAGTTGTTTCGTTCAAGAAGTCCTTGATTCGCTCATGTTTGACAAATATGATTCATTCTTATCAAAGCTTACCACGTTGGCATGAGATTTACTCATTTTCAGGTCAGTGTCCAGAAAGCTGGAGTTTATATTCCCCATGTGAGCTTGCGGAGCGATCGATAAGACCAAATGTTAATCTCCTCGTCATGTTTAACACCTGAACAGGACAAAGAGAGAGGAGCTCAATAGAGAGGGGGATTATTTTTAATCTTTATAAACAATTGTTCTCGTCTTAAAATATTTTTTGTACAAAACTCAAACAACTGCAGTGAAACTTTAGTGTTTAATACAGAGCGTCAAACAGTATTGTGTTTGAGTGTCTATTTGCTTAAAAGCAAACCAACTGGGTTTCGTAAAGTGTATTTCGCCAGAGGGAATCGCAGGAACTAATTACAAAATCTCATGTCCCAGAGGGGGGGGGGGGGGGAAGGGGGGGAAAGGGAGGGAGGGCTTATTAGAAAAACCGACTTCCAAACGGGGAAGCTGATAAAGACGGGTGTGTTAATGGAGCTTTTAAAGCAATCTAAAGGAAAAAAAAAGGCGAAAGTTGAATTACCTCCCTGGAATCTAAATAGAATGGCAGGAGGAAAGATTGAGTTTTGACGTTAAAATGATTATTAACGAATGTGTAAAGACACTGTATGTTGGTAAGTCTCACGACGCTTAGCAGCTTTGTGGTAGTGACGAAATATCTGTTTAGGCCACTTCTCTGTGTAAGAAAACCATTCATTATTAAATGTTTCAAACAGCGAATACGTCGTTATCCTCTGGATAAAATGTATTGTTACTGGTACATCTTTTTCCTTTTCATAGTGACTTTCATTTCTCTCTTTCCTCGACTATTTTACAAAGTGTGAATTGGGAGGTAGACTGTCCAAGGAGTCTTCCAATTCCTAATGACTGAACTGAAAGCAAACTAGTACAGCATAGAGTGCTGCAGGATAACTCAGCACTCTGCGTTTATTGTCACCTCTTGCACTCGTTCCGTAAAGAGAAAGAAGCCCCGCCTCAGAACGGTTCTTTTAAAGAAAAAACACAAAAAGATATCAAAAGATAGGACCGACGATAGCAACATGAAATGGGTTGGAAAGAATATAGGGAATATGCGACTGAAATACAAACGTGACTTTATCGATGACTTACGTACTACACAAACAGATAAACTTTAAATGCGACGAACAGCGAGCACAATTAAACGACTCAACTTAAAACAAGCAGTTGTACGATAGTGGAATAACCTCACTGAAATCTTTAGTTCTCGGAAAGGGGACAACAAGTTTGTTAACCGACTCCCTCAGAGCATAGTTTGGTTCAATTCGCGATGAAAATTTAGATGTCAGATATTCAGGAACCAGACCGTTTAAAGACTTGAAAACCATTTGGGCTTTTTGAATTTGACGATGAGATTGCAAGTTTTTCCAGCTGAGTTTGTGAAACAAGGAATCGACATCAGCGTCATAGGTCGATGAAGTTATTACTCGTGCAGCACGGTTTTGTAGGTTTTTTTGTAGCTTATTAGATAATGTTTTGCCACAATTACCCCAGACTGGGCTGCAGTAATCAAAGTGATACTGAACTAGTGAGTTGTATATGCTGAGTAGGGTGGATTGAGGCACAAGTGGCTTAACTCGCTTTATGGCTCCGATTGCGGAAGCGATCATTTTACACAGTTTATCAGTGTGGGAGTTCCCCGTTCGATATTCATCGATATATATTCCAAGTGATTTCACAGAGGACATTTGTTCAATCGGAACATTATCAATGGAGAGTTCGAGTGTATCGTATAAAGTACTTAATCTTTGCCTGGAGCCGATTAACATAAATTCAGTTTTTGTAGCATTCAGGGTAAGTCTGTTAGACACAAGCCATTTGCTTAGATTTTCAAGGTCGTGAAATAGACTAGACTGAATTGGATGTAAATCTGAACCAGCATAAGTAATGTGGGTGTCATCAGCATACATTCTAGGTACGCTGAACGATAGACAGTTAGGCAAATCGTTAATATAAATTAGAAATAACAGAGGGCCAAGGATCGTTCCCTGTGGCACACCACATTTAAGAGTGGTGAGGTCAGAGAGAGAACCGTTAACGGAGCACCGTTGTGTGCGATTCGTCGAATACGATTTAAACCAATCAAGAGTTTTCCCTTGAATTCCGCATCGATTCATTTTGGTTAGTAGTATTTCATGATTAACAGTATCGAATGCCTTTTTTAAGGCGAGAAACACAACGGCATTTACGTAGCCACGATCGATTTTAAATGCCCAACTGTCTGTGGCTTCTAGAAGAGCAGTAACAGTTAAGGGTAAAGACTGGAAACAAGATTGATGTTTAGAGATGATTTCTTCGCTGTTTAAGAAGTTGTATAACTGATCGTACACAATCCTCTCGAACACTTTGGCGATTACGGAAATGACTGAGATAGGTCGTTAGTTGTTTAAATCAGATGACTCGCCATGTTTAAACAATGGAGTCACCCTAGCACATTTCCAGTCCTCAGGAAATATGCCAGACATCAAGGATTTATTAAACAGATCGCATAACGGGCCTGAAATAATATCAGCACACTCACGAATCAACTTAGCAGAAATATTATCTAGCCCTGTAGCTTTTTAAATGAAGTTTTTAAATGAATTTTTCGAAAAAGTAAATTTTCCAATACTATGGGAGGAGGAAAGATTGAGCTTTGACAGTGAAATTGACGAATGTGTAAGGACACTGTATGTTTGAAAAACGGATGGCGCTTGGTAACTTTATTGTAGTAAGTGACGAAATCTGATCGGTTTCGGCAACTTTTGTCCTTACGAAAACCACGCATGATTATATTTTTACGGTGAATAAGTCGTTAATTGACTTGCCATTGTTTGCTATTTGCTATTATAGCTGCTATGGGAACAGGATTACTAACATATAAAGAAGCAGCAGGAAGACCAAAAGGTAAAATATTTTAGTTGCTTTGGCATTTGCAATTGTCTTTACAAAGTAGCTGCAGTAAATAAGGAGGCAATGAAGTAGTTTCTTTTTTCTTTTTTTTTTTTTTTTTGTTTTGTTTGGTTTTTTTTTACACTACTGCAGGTTTTGATAACTGTAAAAAGAATATTAATCGACAACTGTGTCTCAGTTTTGCGATTACCAAGTGTTTTCACAAAACAGACGCAAGAGAACATTCTCAAAGAAATATTTGCTTGGAAGTGAATAAAGGATGCTTTTTGTATATTCTCAATGGAATGTTGTAAAGAACAAATCAAAATAAAAAGGAAGCTAAGGAAACAGATTTGAAAGAAAGGTTAAAAAATGCACAACTATTATTTAAACAATGCCTTACTAAAGATTAAGGCAAAGCATTTGAAAATGTTTAAATTGCAATCAGTGATATAGTGCAAAAACTCGATAGGATTAATTGTGCGATCAAGGGGAGAGATGCCATACTTTGTAAACCTAAGGAAAGAGAAATCATCCAAAAAAATAGCATTTGGAATAGCAGCCTAAGTGGAGTTATCGAACCAGATTACCAATTCATACTACATTATTGTGCTGATTACTTAATCTTTTTTTTAAAAAGCAGTTGTATGATAGTGGAATTACCTCCCTAAAATAAAGAGTTTCTCGGAAAAGTAAATTATGGGAGGAGGAAAGACAGTGAAATTGACGAATGTGTAAGGACACTGTATGTTCGAAACCTTTATTGTAGTCAGTGACGAAATATCGGTTACGGCAACTATTGTCCTTAGGAAAACCATGAATTTCTATAAAACCGTGTTCATCCATTCGCACTGATTGATATGCAAGAGTGATAGTTGTCTTTGAGCGCGAATGGATGAACACGGTTTTGATGATCATTCTGTCATGTTTCAACACCCGCAGAGTTGTGAAGCATTTAAGTTTTTGTTTTCTCTGAATAATCTACCCGCGTGTTTTGATAAGAAAGCCGATATAGCTAGTTTTACAGCACATGTTTACCAAACTGTTTTAAGAAGCGTAACGATTATTGCTTGTAACAATAATTATAACCAGTTGTGTTTCTAGGAATCCTTATTAATGGAACCTTTGCAGGATGTCAGGATGCCATGCTGCGACGCAAACAACCCTCTGAGACAAGACAAACAAAGAAAACTACCATTTTAAATGATGTAAGCTGTTTGTTTGTCTAGTCTCAGCGGATTGTTTGCGTCCCAACATGGCGTTTTTGTACCACATTACTGACATCCTGCAATGGGCCTATTAAGAGGTACAAGCCTCAGCTGAATTTGGCATCAAAGCCGCTAAAGAACTTGGTTTTTTTTAGCTGTAATTTTAGTTTTGATACCTTACATTCTTTTTGTACTTTCCCTAATTTTTTCTGCAATTTTTTCTGCGTTCTTGTTGTAATAATCAATGCGTCTCCCCTTCCTAGCTGGCTCTCTTTTTAAGTTCAACACTGTACCATCTTTGTCATACGTTTGATAATGGTCTTGTAATAAGAACCGTTTATTCCTTGTTTCAGACTTCAAAGCATGCGGTTGAGTTTGAAAGCGTATTTTCTTTTAGATGGTTTTCCTTCGGGTTTTCGCTAAGTGAATGAGAAACTGAGGAAATAGACAAATATACAATCGCTGCCATGCATGCAAAGGATAGTACTAATATACAACTGGTGCCAAATACGGAAAACGTGAGTCCAGAAATTCAGTAAAGGATCAGTTTTGGTTTTACGTCGAAAGTGTGATCTGCAAACAACATTTTGGTGCTGTATATCACTGTTAACTTCAATTAATCCTGGGCAAACGTTGTGCAGGAAACACAAGGTAGGGCAAACGTAGTATTTGATTACCTGCATGACAATGAAATTTAAGCTTGGGATGGCCGACGAAGTAAACAAATTATAAGAGGCCAATTTTCTATTTATATTGAACAGAATGATTGTTTTCTTAAATACTTTGGGTAGATAGTTATTGAATTGAATTAAGATTCTTTGGGCCACTGGTGACACCAAGATTCCTCCAAACTAAAAAGCTTTTGTTGAAGACAATACCAAAAAGAAAGAACTCTTTGTCCTCCTGATGAGCAGAGTTTCAAACTTCCAGTTTCCCGAGAACAAGGAAGTATACATCACCTCAGACGAATCTGTTGTCTCAAGCAGAGGTTCTACCAATATAAAGAGATGCGACCACGAGGAAGTCGACACAAGAATTGCTGTACATGTTCAACTCGCGCTGAACCTGAATATATTATTCCTTCCTTTCTTTTCTTCTTTACTTTTCATTTTAATTTCCTTTTCTGCTGGGCTGCCTAGATTAGCAGTTGCTATTTTGCGGGACAGTCTATTGTAAGACAATTTTTTTACTGGAATAAAGTTGAAAGTTGAAGTTGATAAAGTCAGGTTTTGGTCCGCAAAGTGGATACGGATGCTCTTGCCATAATGTTAGGGATTTTTCATGACTTGATCGCTTTGCAATAATAATAATAATAATAATAATAATAATAATAACAATAATAATAATAAAGAGAATAATAATAATAATAATGATAATAATAATCATAATAATCATAATTTATTACTTCTATTGCGCAGATTAACAGATAGTTTGATCAAATGCGCATTACAATATGAATAAATCTGGAATAAATGCAGTAATATAATAACATTCTTAAGTAAGGCTAGTAAATACTAAATAAACATCCTAATTTAAAGACTAATATGATGCATGCATTAAAAATACAATTGTATTAAAAGAATAAGAACAAAAACAACAGCAAATGCAAGCAAAGATCAGTTCAGCCCTACCAAAAAGTGTTGAAAATGCCTTGGTAAAACAATGCGCTTTAAGGTTGAGTGTAAAATCATTTATATCACTCTCGCCTTGCAGCTTTTCTCGGAGGGGGTTCCATAGCCTCGGCATGCAAAGCAGAAGTTGATTTGAATATCTTAAGCGGTAGCGATTCTCTTTGACTACTACTAACTTCCTTATATTAGCTAAGGTAGCTGCGGGCAGACCCATGTACTGCTTTGAAGGTCAAGAGGCAGATCTTAAAATCAATTCGATATCGCACAGGCACCCAGTGCAGACTAAAAAGTGACGGAGTGGTATGGCAGAACTTTGGCAGTCTGAAAATTACACGCGCTGCCGCAAAGGTAAGAAGTCCGTCTGGGATGCATGGAAGTCATTCACTTACGTGACAGAGGCCTTATTACCAGACCCTTATTACCAGCTGGACAAGGATGATTCCATCTTCAAACTTAAGGAGAGATTTACTGTACTGAATATAGTAAATAAATACACAAGTACATATTGAGTACATAGGGTAAATAATGAAATGCGAAAAGCTCACCAAAACTACATCAACAATCTCCTAGACCTCGGGAACGACGTCATTAGTGAGAACACCAAACCTAGCATAACTTAACGCTTTTGGCAGTACATCAAAGCCAAACGTAAAGACACCTACACGGCCAAGCAGCAATCAATATACCACCTCATGTGAAACACAAAACTGTAATGAAAACTAGAAACTCTGAGCCAATGAAGTTTATTCCAGTACAAACATCATGTAATAATTTACATCACTGTCCTAGAGTAGAATGTTTTCATTTTGTACAGTGGCTTAGAAAACAGTTAGGTTTACCTTTTGATATGAATTATGTCAATATGTCACGTGTAAAAAAGTTAGGCTTTATTTGATGCGTCATTAAACCACTTTGAACATATTCTCTCTGTCTTACAAAGAAACCCGTTCCGCACCGTTAACCCTTTACTCGGAAAAAACCCATTGTTCTCGCGTCGGGTCTTCGGCAAACTCTCTTCGGGTTTTCTTCGGAAAACTCTCTTCTTCTTTGGAAACTGTTGGAAAATCTTCGGAACTGGCAAAATAAAAATTGGAATAAATTAAATTTGTTTTTCAAAAAATTCCATTTGCCAGCAGTAATTAGCTGCGTGTTTGTAACCAGTCAAAATTGAGATCGTGACACCAATGTATAATAATACTTCTTAAAGAAATGTCTTAGAAGACGCTATTTCCAAATTAGTAAACATTTGTCTGTTGTAAGAAGAAAGTAATCGGAAGCTCTTCTTAAAGATTTTGTTACAATAACTATCACAATTATCGCTCGCTAATTGGCTAATTTTAATAACGCAAAAATTCCAAGCAAGGTGGAAGATGGCGACATGCAGGAAGTTACTGTGTAAACTTAAATTTTGTAGATATCATATGCTGGATTCATGTCCTGTGTAGAAGCTCACGGAAATGAGGCAACTGAACAAAAAACAACAAACAAACAACAAAAGCCAGGTTTTCGAAATTAAGCGAAGCCGACTTGCAAGAAAACTGAAAAACAAATCAAAATTTATTCAAACACGTAACACCGAAGAGCTCATAATAAGATCTCGTTCAAATGAGTTTCTGTATATTAGTAATAAATGTAAATCAATGAAGGTAATCTAAATGTTAAAGTGCTTTTCAACTGAGTGTCGTAAAACCAAAAAAAAGCAATTACTCTGACCACTCCCAACAGAAGTAAGCAGTGCAATGCGTCAATCCGTCAGAATGCGAAGATGTTACATCAAGCCGGCTCAAAGCGCGGGAAAATACGCGCGCGCAAGTCACATTGGTTGAGAAAGTGGTGCCAATTGTCCTGGAAAATCAGAGAGCAAAGCAATGCCAAACCAACGCAAAACGAGAATAATTTTCGACACTCAACGGAAGACCGCTCTAAAACTAAATCACTTGTAATTAGTTACTAAAAACAAAAACGCTAAAAATTATTCATATTGACAAATCATATTTACAGAGTTAATTCTATTTACAATGTATAAAAATTATAAAATTCATAAGTAAGACAACACCAAGATTCTCCCATACTCGGAGGCAAAGCATTCCACAATTTACAAGAAAAAACGTAAACGATCTATGCATCCATTCTAAATCAAATGATGGTAGACGCGTACTAAGCCAACGTAGAAACGCTGATTCCAAAAGCTAAAGGTAAAAAAACACGATTACAATTCGGTTTCTTTAAAAAATAATTACTCATGTAGACTTTTTGTTTAAGCAAACATTTCGCCTGCAACAAAAAACTTTTGTAGCTGTTCATAAGGCATGGATGTAACGTCTTTTTAAGGAATCTTTTCCACTCTAAGTGAGTAAACTGAAAGCACAAATGGCCAGACCGCCCTTGAAAAAGTACTATATTTTATACGTCAGTATTACGCATCGCTTAATGGCCTATTGGAGTTCCTGTAGTTATAGTTTCTTCAGTGATCTCGATCTACTTTCTTCATGGATAAAGATAATCATTTGCTTTCCAGATTTTGTAACGTTAAGAGCCGCGGTATATAGAGATTAAAACTTATTTATTATTATTGTTTACTCATTCATGATTCTGCAGAACTGATCGATCTTCAGTCACTATACCTATCTCACCCTTAAATTTATGAACCTCGAGTCTATCGTTATTGTCGCCGACAGATAGTCTTTTTATTCTCGCTACAGTAATAGTCTTAATATTTTCTTCAGTTACAATTAATTGCAACTAACCATGTCTTTCTCATATAGTAGAGCTTCGATTCATTTGAAAACCGGGCTTGGTTGGAATCCTATTTCAGTGAAGGTTGAAGTAAATTATAATTAACAACGAAATTCTTGTCCCATCGTGGCATTTTTTCGCAAAAGCAAGTTACGTTAGAACAACGTTGTTTTAATTTCTGGTGTAATTACGATAACAATTCTTTAGCTAATTGACTTGTGATTGTTTGCTATTTTCATTTCAGCTGTGTTTAAACAAGTATTACAAAAAGAAACAGCAGCAGCAGTCGTAAGACCAAGAAAAGGTAAAATATTTTAGTTACTTTGGCATTTGGAATTTTCTTTACAAAGCAGCTACAGTAGATAAGGAGGCAAGGAAATGGCATCTTTTTTTACACTAATACAGGTTTTTATAATTGTAAATAGAATATTAACCAACAACTGTTTGTCAGTGTTACGATAACGAAGTAAACAGAGAACATTCTCAAAGAAATATTTGCCTGGAAGTGAACTAAGGATACCTTTTTGTACTATTTTCAGTGGGATATTGTAAAGAACAAATTAAAATAAAAATGAAGTCAAGGACAAAGAATTAAAAGAAAGTTTTAAAAAATGCACAATTATTATTCAACAATGAAAACGTAAAGCTTGTGGGATGTGGCTGGAGTGACAAGGACACCTAACAAATTAATGTGATCAAGTAAGTCAATGTGATCAGTTGAGCCTGAGCGTTGGCTATGCCAAGCTGATGAGGCCTAACAAGGCCGAAACAGCTGTCCATGGCTGCTAATGCTTGGGCTCAATCTTTGCTTTGGTAGATTTAAGGGGTAATGCCCGCTGCCTTGTGGCCTAAGTGCCTTTTTAGTGGCTTCAGCTTCCTTATTATTCAACAATGCCTTTCTAAAGATTAAGGCAAAGCTTTTGAAAATTTTAAATTGCAATCAGTGATATAGTGCAAAAACGACAGTACTAATTGTGCGATCGAGAGAGAGATGCCATATTTTGTGAAGCTAAGAAAAGAGAAATCATCCAAGAAAGTACATTAGGAAGAGTAGCCTAAGCGGAGATATCGAACCATATTACATTTTTGCTCTGATTTCTTAACCTTTGAGAAAAGCAGTTGTACGGTAGTGGAATTACCTCCCTGGAATCTAAAGTTTTTTAATGAATTTCTCGGAGAAGTAAATTTTTCAATACTATATATGGGAGGAGGAAAGATTGAGCTTTGGCAGTGAAATTGATGACTGTGTAAGGACCTGTATGTTTGAAAATCGCATGGCGCTTGGTAGCTTCATTTTATTGTAACTAGTGACGAAATATCGGTTTCGGCAACTATTGCCATTAGAAAAACCGCGCATGATTAGGTTTTTACAGCTAAAAAGTCCCTATCCTCCGGATAAAACTTACTATAACTGATATGATTCATCTATTTTAATAGTGACTTTCATAGTCTCTTTTCTCAACTCTCAACAAAATGTGGTCAGGTAGACTTTATAAGGAGTCATTCTAGTTGCTAGTGACTGAACTTACCATCACAGCAGAGAAGCAATTGCACTGGAGTAGGAAAGAAAATAAACAACATTCTTAAAAAATATGGTTGCCTAGGAGTTGATAAAGGTTCCTTTTTGTCTATTTTTAATGATTGTAAAGAATTGTTGAAAATGAAGAGTTGAGTGGAATCATCACCACTGAATAACCAATCATACTAAACTATTTCTCTCATTGAATATGTGATTTGCCATAACAGTTAGGAACACTACTTAACCCGTGCCGGCCAAAACCGGCCTCACAAGACTCCCATGCTTCAAAACATTGCAACTTTCTCAATCGGACGAATATTGCCATAACTGTCAGTTGTGAGGACGAAATGAAATGTCCTTTAAATTTGGATATCTAATAAACGCAAGAAACGTAGAGATTTTCACCAAATATGGCCTTTTGAGTTTGGACAAGAACAAAACTGACCGTTTATAACGTCAAAGACAAACGACGAAAATGTCCCTTTTTGCCTTTATGTTTTTTTTCAAGAAATCATCGTCGAAACCAAACTTCCACCATCATAACAAAATTCAGTCCTTTTTCTAGATTAGAAATGACTTTTTTTGTTCATATTCCTCTCCTGAGCGTAGATACCTTTTGTTCCAGTGCCTTCGGGCCTTCCCGCCATTTTCAACATGTCGACCGCATTGCATGCTGGGAAATAACGAGAATTTTTGACAGCGCCCGTCCCTTCGCCCAATTCTTTCACATATATCAACTAAGTCTACAGCCACTCCGAGCTACCACCAAAAATTCCTGCTTGTGGTCATCTTCAGTGCCCACAAATTCCAAAATATGCGGGGGTAGGTCGAGAAATTCATCAATAGTCAAGTCCCAAAGGAACTAAGTATCCGACCGGCCAAATTTCCAGTTCGTCGAGTAACAAGTCAAATTCGATAACAAAGTACATCACTTTGCTCGATTCTTTGAGAAAGTGGACTTTTAGCTACCGTCACGCTTAATGATGCTCATCAGGCAGCCACTAAAGATGAAAAATGGCTGTAAAATTATCGCAAGCAAATCGCAAGCAAACCGAACTTTGCCCGTTGTTGTAGCTTCACGGATGAAAAATAGCTACGTCAGAATGACGTTTTCAGAAACCTTGAGCCTTTAGTGCCTTAGGATAGCGCCACATTTCCATGGTAATTTCAAATAAAGAGTCACGAAATACTATGGATCGTTTAAAGGTGGAAAATCGCTCCGAAAACGTAAAAAAGGCTGGTAGTCAATGGGTTAAGCAGTTGTGAAAATAAAGCCTGGTTCGAGCCCATGGCCTCTGCGATACCGGTGCAGTGATCTACCAACTGAGCTAACAAATCGTACAGGCCTGAAGTTTCTCAGGCTTTATTTTCAGTTTCGCTTAAAGGGAATCTCCACTCTTACAACAAATTGACGCTAAATTGTAGGCAATAATTACTAGATTTCAAATTTTGCCTTGAAATAAAACAAAACATTTAAGTGTACAGAAAAATCGATATCATCCTCGCCTATTTTCGCTTTTAAGAGCCGTTGTCAGTAAATATCGATGACCAGGCGAGAGAGGCAAAAATTCGAAAATCTTTTTATTTGCCTCAAAAGATCCTTTTGGTGAACCATTTTCAAAAAGAGTATTCAAAAGTTCCAGCGATTTTGGCAAAGATCTAGAAAGTTTGAAATCGGCCTGATGGTCCTCAAAAGCCCAGAAAATTTACGCAAATTAGCCCATTTATTAAACATTCGTTCGCGGTGTCTTTAAGCTGGAGGGATAAAAATGATGAAAAAAAAAAAAAAAAAACCTCTCAAGAGGGATCAATATAAATATTAGAAGTCCGTCTTGAGAGGTTATGGATTGCGCCACCATTTGTTTGTTTGAAATCTCTGAATTGAGTTCGCGCTGTCATCATAATGACTGGTCAGCGGTATCCCACCACAGCGAGTACTTCAAGTAAGACGACACGAAGTGTCTTTATTTTTCAATTTCAGCTTGTTAATGAGTTAAAAAATGTTTATTTATTATATATAGAAAATGAATTGTAACGAGGAAATTCATGTTGCCTTAACTGAAGCACTCACCATCCAAAGCAATTTTCCTCGCTATTTCTTTGCTTTTTTTGTGTCAGCTCTAGCCCCTTTAACCACACATTTAGCACAGCACTGTTTGCATTTCAAAAAGGAGTCTTCGTGGGTCACCGGTTTTGAAACATAACAAAAGATGCCTGTAATACAGTTTCCAACTTGCGTTAAAACAGTCGCATTTTGTTTTTCGGTGATCAATCATTCACATGCCAGAGTCATTGCGTTTTAGTCGACTTATTTTATTTTAATGTGTTTTTCCCGAACGACCACTAAACAGATTTGTTTCGGAGCCATCCTTCAGAACTCTATTCTTTATATATTCTTCAGGTTCTTGCTAAAATTCACTTTTTTCCTGTACGCCACTGTTTGCACGACACTTCAAAATGTCAGAGTGCGTGTTTCGTAGGGCTTAAAACTTTCAGAGCTCCTCAACAGGTTATGAATCTCGTGACTTCGATGTATTTTACATTAATTATTGCGTTGCACTTTTTCCAGCTGTGTTATGTTTCTGCATTGCATTGCATAGAAATGTTTCAAATCATATTGGCCCACCAAAATGGCATAAGAATATAAGTCGCCCTCGCTGAAGTGTCACTTTTCAGGGGACTAACAGACCAGCGGAGTCCCCGCAGCAGCTATCCATCTACCATCTACCGTGTTCATCAATTAAGAGGAGCGTCTTCAAAGTCGTTTTTTTAAGCCCCCCTCCATTTTCCGCCGCTTTATTTTCGCCTCTCTCTGCCAGCACTATCGCTCTCCGTTTACTATCTGTACGCCTGGACAAGCTACGTTTCAGTACCTTAGTGTTTCAGTAAAATGTTAGGAAATACTAGGGTTTAGGGCTGTTGGTCAGTCGCATACCAACGCTGACCGAAACAAATCGCAAAACATTTTAATTAATAATTTATAAACGAGACTGCGTTTTCTCGAGTTGACGAAAATAAGTTGACAATAAAGGTCTTAGGCAAGAATAAAGTATACACCCGGTTCGACAATTTTTGTCAGTGGTTTTACCATCTATCAGCATAGTTTCCCTTCTTTAGGCTGTGTTGGTCGCGAGGACCAAACTCTCTGTTTTCGCATTTTAGGTACAGGAAATAATTTTGGTACTTTCTGGTCATATCTTCAAGAAACAGTCTGTTACTATAATATCTGAATAAATTTGATATTTGATATACATTTGATATCTGAATACATTTCAGAACAAACCAAAAAGCGCAGTGGTAAAGAGAGAAAAAGTAAAGGTATGTATAATTTCCCGTTACTGTCTGTTTAAATTTTTTTCCAAATGTACTCGTCTGTACTCAGTAAAGCTAAAGAGCGACTAAATAGCATGCAGCAAGTTACGAATAGAAACGAAAAGCCGTTATTGGCAATTACAATTCAAGAATCGTAGGGTTAATTTCAGTTCCCAGAAATCAAATACAGTTACCGTTAAAGCTAAATTACGCAATATTTTAGCTGAATAGCTCACAAAACTCTGCCAAACCGTTTGGATGGGTTGAGAGGATGCCGTCGCCATCCAATTCCTTATCCAATTCCGCTTAAATTTTGTTAAACACAAGTTTTGATGGAAAAAAATGAATATTGAATAAGTCGATAGAAGCATTTCGTCGTTCGGGTAAGACATGACGAAAGAAGTTAATTTCCAACACCAATTAATATAACAAAAAACAAACAAACAAAAAAACAAACAAAAAAAAAAAAAAGAAAAAAAAGAAAAAAACGAAAGTTCTTCATAGCTTCGGAACTCATTCGGGTTCCTTTACCAGTGATGCACTTAATGATAAGTGAGCTAGAGAAAAAACGGTAATGTAAGATGAGAACAGATGATTTAAAATTGCTTTGATTAGACCCTTGTAAGTCCACCTCTGTCATTTCGATTTAATCCAGTTAAACACAAATTTTAATTAAAATTGGCGATTATACGAGCCTTTGAAGGCAAGGAAATCTTCATCAGGTCACCAGTCGATGTTGCGAAAGGAAGCTAGCGTTTTTTGTAACAATTTTAGTGTTTTCGTTTGGGCGGAAGAAGACGTTTTCCCTCACTGATCTAAATCTAGTGACTTCGTTTAGGGCTGAGTCAACCTGCGCCCAATCCGAATTCATGATGTAGCGCTGTTCATTGTTTGGGAGAGATTTTTTTCATATATTCAGGGCCGTAGCAAGCCTTGAGAGACCGGGGAAGGGGGGCACAGAGATCTTAAGTAGCTTGTTGTCATTGAAAAGTGCGGGTTTTAGTCACTGTATCCTGAAACCACTTAATGTTTCTTCACCTGCAGCCTTTCGTCATAGTCTGGGTTCGTGGTCGATTTAGACTGTCTGAGTTGCTTTAGAGGCAAACATAGACTTTGTCAGAAGGTCGTATTGTGGAAACTTCCGAAACAAATGCTTGCGCCGCTTGTTGTCTCCCACAAATAAATTGGTGACTTCACTGACTATGTCCATACCATCTGCCATGCAAGTCCTTATGGATATGCAGAAGCATAAGGTGGTTAAGCCTGGCCTCTCCTGGGGCTAAACGGCGTTGGTAGCTGGCATGACAAGTATAAGCTTACCAAGTGTGCAAATCTTACTAAGTAGGAGTTTGCGAGCATTTCCGAGTGATTGAGAAAAGTCTTAGGGAACAAACTGAAAGGTAAGATAAGAATAGATGGTTTAAAATTGCTTTGATGAGACCCATTTAAGACCACCTCTGTCATTCCGATTTAGTCCTGTTAAATACAAATTTTGATGGAAAAACTGAGATGAGAGTAGATGATTTAAAATTGCTTTGATTAGAATCTTGGAACTCCACCTCTGTCATTCCGATTTAATCCTGTTAAACACAAATTTTAATAGAAAAAACTGAGGCTCAATTAGGTCAATAAAGGCAGGAAGATTCCTCTGCTGGAAAGGCACGATGAGTTGAAACCGAAGTTAAGACATGATCAAAGAAATATCTTCAACACCAATTGATATAACAAAAAAATCAAAAGTTCTTCATGATAGCCTCGCAACTCATTCGGGTTCCCTTACGAATGATGCACTTAATGATTTGCAGCCCCGTTTCGGTGACTAGGCTGCAGGGAGAAACAACCGAAATGCCATTCCGATTGATTTATTCATTTGTTTCTTATTTATTTGGCAGACCACGAACAGCAGGAAAAAATGTTTAAATCAAGAGAAGAGAAATCTCAGCAGCAGATAAGGGAACTACAGAAAAAACTGGAAGGTAAGATAGGAACAGATGATTTAAAATTGCTTTGAATAGAACCTTGTAACTCCACCTCTGTCATTCCGATTTAATCCTGTTAAACACACATTTTAATGGTAAAAAGTGAGGCTCAATTAGGTCAATAAAAGCACGAAGATTCCTCTGCTGGAAAGACATGATGAGTTCAAAAACGAAGTTGGTAAGACATTACGAAAGAAATATCTTCAACACCAATTAATATAACAAAAAAATCGAACGTTCTTCGTGATAGCCTCGCAACTCATTCGGGTTCCTTTACCAATGATGCACTTAATGATTTGCAGCTGCGTTAACGGAAAAAACTGAACTCAATTAGGTCAATAAAAGCACGAAGATTCCTCTGCTGGAAAGACATGATGAGTTCAAAAACGAAGTTGGTAAGACATTACGAAAGAAATATCTTCAACACCAATTAATATAACAAAAAAATCGAACGTTCTTCGTGATAGCCTCGCAACTCATTCGGGTTCCTTTACCAATGATGCACTTAATGATTTGCAGCTGCGTTAACGGAAAAATTGAACTCAATTAGGTCAATAAAAGCACGAAGATTTCTCTGCTGGAAAGACATGAAGAGTTCAAAAACGAAGTTGGTAAGACATGACACAACAAAAAATCAAAAGTTCTTCGTGATAGCTTAGGAACTGATTCGGTTCCTTTATGAATGATGCACTTAATGATTTGCAGCCCCGTTTCGGTGACTAGGCTGCAGGGAGAAACAACCGAAATGCCATTCCGATTGATTTATTCATTTGTTTCTTATTTGTTTGGCAGACCACGAACAGCAGGAACAAATGTTTAAATCAAGAGAAGAGAAATCTCAGCAACAGATAAGGGAACTAAAGAAAAAACTGGAAGGTAAGATGGGAACAGATGATTTAAAATTGCTTTGAATTGAACCTTGTAAATCCACCTCTGTCATTCCGATTTAATCCTGTTAAACACACATTTTAATGGAAAAAAAATGAGGCTCAATTAGGTCAATAAAAGCACAAAGATTCCTCTGCTGGAAAGACATGATGAGTTCAAAAACGAAGTTGGTAAGACATTACGAAAGAAATATCTTCAACACCAATTAATATAACAAAAAAATCGAACGTTCTTCGTGATAGCCTCGCAACTCATTCGGGTTCCTTTACCAATGATGCACTTAATGATTTGCAGCCCCGTTTCGGTGACTAGGCTGCAGGAAGAAACAACCGAAATGCCATTCCGATTGATTTATTCCTATGGCAGACCAGGAACAGCAGGAAAAAATGTTTAAATCAAGAGAGGCGAATTCTCAGCAACAGACAAAGGAACGACAGAAAAAACTGGAATGTAAGATGAGAGTAGATGATTTAAAATTGCTTTGACTAGAACCTTGTGACCCCACCTCTGTCATTCCGATTTAATCCTGTTAAACACAAATTTTAATAGAAAAAACTGAGGCTCAATTAGGTCAATAAAAGCGCGAAGATTCCTCTGCTGGAAAGGCACGATGAGTTCAAAAAGCGAAGTTGATAAGAAATGACGAAAGAAATATCTTCAACACCAATTAATATAACAAAAAAATCGAAAGTTCTTCATGATAGCCTCGCAACTCATTCGGGTTCCTTTACCAATGATGCACTTAATGATTTGCAGCCCCGTTTCGGTGACTAGGCTGCAGGGAGAAACAACCGAAATGCCATTCCGATTGATTTATTCATTTGTTTCTTATTTATTTGGCAGACCACGAACAGCAGGAAAAAGTGTTTAAATCAAGAGAAGAGAAATCTCAGCAGCAGATAAGGGAACTACAGAAAAAACTGGAAGGTAAGATGGGAACAGATGATTTAAAATTGCTTTGAATTGAACCTTGTAAATCCACCTCTGTCATTCCGATTTAATCCTGTTAAACACACATTTTAATGGAAAAAAATGAGGCTCAATTAGGTCAGTAAAAGCACGAAGATTCCTCTGCTGGAAAGACATGATGAGTTCAAAAACGAAGTTGGTAAGACATTACGAAAGAAATATCTTCAACACCAATTAATATAACAAAAAAATCGAACGTTCTTCGTGATAGCCTCGCAACTCATTCGGGTTCCTTTACCAATGATGCACTTAATGATTTGCAGCTGCGTTCCGGTGACTAGGCTGCAGGGAAAAACAACCGAAATGCCATTCCGATTTTTGTTTCATTTGTTTATTTGTTTCTAATTTATTTTGCAGACCATGAACAGAAGCAATTAAAAGAGGCCAAATCTCAGCAACAGAGAAGGGATCTACAGAAAGAACTGAAACGTAAGATAAGAACAACTGATTTAAAATTGCTTTGAATAAGCAAGTCCTTCAAGTGTGCCACTGTCATTTCTATTTAATCCTGTTAAGCAAAAATTTGGATGGAAAAAAACTAAGGCTTGATTAGGTCAATAAAAGCACGAAGACTCCTCTGCTGCAAAGACGTGATGGGATAGTTCAAAAATCAAAAATGATTAAAGAGAGAAACGTCATAGCGATCGGAACTCCTAAAAATCCAGTTGGCAATGCTGCATATACGTAATTGCAACTTCGATTTGAGGCTGCACCCAAAAAACACCCGAGACGTCATTCATTTCTTTAGTTAGTTAATCATTCCTTCCTTTATTTATTTCTTAATTATTTATTTTTCAGACCATAAAAAGAAGGAACAAATGTGTCCGTCAAAAGAGGAGACTTATCAGCAGAGAGTAGAAACGCTAGAGAACCAGCTCAAACGTATGATGATGACTGAAAATTACTTTTATGAGACCTATGGAAGGTGCCTTCTTTCAGTCCGCTTAAATCATGTTAGAGTGACGTTTTCATGGGAAAAAATTAAGTCAAAGTTTTTAATTAATAGGTTGCTGTCATAAATTCATGCACAGGAAACGTGCAGATTCAGCAGAGTGTTTTCCCATGACGTCGGGGGCCCTGTTAGGGTCCCAAAACAAAGAGACGGCGGCCACGTTGGTGTCCCAAAGAAAACCTCTGGGAATTGAACACTATTTTTATACAAATAGTTTCTTTCGTTTCAGAAAACCAATATGGTCGGTAGTCACGTGGATGAAAACCCTTTGTGAGCAAGAGAGCGTCAGTTTTGTCCTACTCTTGCTCAGACTCCGGTCTTAGTGAGGTTTTTTTCTTGCCAATTTAAAGTTTACCCCTAAAATCGCAAGAATCCAAACTTTGAGGTTCTCATGATTAAAATTGGCGATTGTACGAGCGTTTGAAGTTGACCACACATCGAAGGCATCTTCATCAGGTCACCAGTCGATGTTGCGAAAGGAAGCTAGCGTTTTGTTGCAATTTCAGTGTTTTCGTGTGTGCGGAAGAAGACGTTTTCCCTCACTGGACTTAATAACGACCTAAGGAAATCTTTTCTATAGGAGACAAACTGGAAATCTAAATCTAGTGACTTCGTTTAGGGCTTAGTCAACCCGCGCCCAATCCGAATTCATGATGTTGCGCTTTTCATTGTTTGGGAGAGATTTTTTCATATATCCAGGGCCGTAGCAAGCCTTGAGAAACTGGGGGAGTGGGACACAGAGATTTTAAGTAGCTTGTTGTCATTGAAAAGTGCGGGTTTTGGTCTCTGTATCTTGTGGATATGCAGAAGTATAAGATGGTTAAGCCAGGCCTCTCCTGTGGTTGAGCGCAAGTTATCCAGCCATCCATTACTTACGCGATGCCCGTCTAGGGTGGAGTCAATCAGTCAGTGTTATTTAAAACATTAGAAAGACAACACTGCCGTGCTGCTAGAATTATTTTTGGTTTTTCACCAGACATGCCAGCGGTTGACGTTTTAGCTACCGTTAAGTGGAACACTTTAACACATTTGTATAAATGTTCTTTAATTAAAATTTTTTACAAGGGTTATTATGGCATGTTCCCTCGTTCTTTTGCTGAAGAATTGATTGTCTATGGCAACAGATCTTCTTCAAGACTAAAGCATGGGCTGATAGCTCCTAGTTTTGCCTCCAAGTACGTTCAAAACTCCATTTCCTATAGAGGGGCTGTCCTCTGGAACGCTATAGGACGATCAAATGGATCAATACTTGAGTGCACAGACGTGAAAGACTTTTTGAAAAGTGGTGTTAATTGTCACACTTTTAAGGATTTTAATTTTAATGTTTTAACACCACAAATAATTAACAACAGATCTGAGAATTTTATCTAGTTTTAACAGTCGACTCAATTCAACAGAATTAATTTTTAATTATTTTTAGTTTTTGTATCTTTTTATTTAGCACACGACCCTACAAGCTTGTTAGCTTTTATTTTTCATCGTGTACAACAAAGGTTGTATGTATGCATGTATGTATGTATGTATGTATGTGCGTGCGTGCGTATGTGTGTATGTGTGTGTGTGTGTGTATGTATGTAGATCTTAACCGCCTTAAAGCAGAGAAACAGTGCTAACTGACGGCGTTGGTAGCTGGCATGACATGCATAAGCTTACCAACTGAGCAAATCTTACTAAGTAGGAGTTTGCGAGCATTTCCGAATGATTAAGAAAAGTCCACGAGGTCAGCAATGTCAAATCGGGAGGTGTCGTACCCCACTGACTTCACCATGTCTGGAATAAGGGACAGCTGGGGTTCTAGCTTTTCCCGTTGCAGGTTAGTATCCCCGTATACGGCCATCACACTCGTTAGTTCTTCTTCGTGGTTTTCGCCTGTATACTTCCAGTATACTTTGGTGGACCCTGAAGTCCTTCTGGTTAAATCTAGTTCCAAAACATTCTATCGTCACATCAATTGCTGAATAATACATGTGGCGGAAATGTTCCTTGGGTGTAGAAGGGAAATAATGTGTGCCTCTGTCTCCTACTTCTGTCCGCGCTGGAGCTCGTCATTTTCTTGGCAGCTGTGGCTCGGCGACTCCATTCACCTCGCTTTTCTTTTTTAACAACCTCTTCCAACACAAATCAAACTCGGCTTCATATCTATTCTTTGATAGAGTCTTGCATACGTCCTCAGCTAGTCGCTGTCCTTGGGCCACTGACATGGAGGAGTCTTGGAATGCTGGGCTCAATTTGTCAGTGTGCTTCAAGACAAACTCTCCTAATGTGTATCCAAAGTAGAATCGAAAAGTTGTCATCGTCCCTTGCACTCCTCGTATTCGTGCCCTCATCTCCGTGTCTTTGCAAACCTCGAGTGACCACTCCCACAGCTCCATGAAGTTATTCAGAACCACTGCTAACGAATCTCCACGTACAGTCGACCTTGTTGGGCAGAAATCATGGACTCCTCTTGACTCGTTTTGAGTTGCAGGCCAAATCCTATCCAACTTTGTGTTTCTCTGAGGCGACTTTTTCCCTAGCTTCGCAATCTGTCTTAGTCTTTCGCATTAACTTGTGTAATAAAAACGAGAAACATTAACTGAGAAAATGGATACTATAGTTTATCAAGGAATAATTTCTTTTATAAAAAGGTCATTGATGTATTGCAATTGTTTCAAACCTCTGCGAGACTAAGGCCCGGTTCATACGTCGCATTTCTGCCGTGTCGAATGCAATTTAAACAAAAGATAATGAGGCAAATCATCTCATTATCTATTGTCTCAATTGCATTCGACACGGCAGAAATGCGACGTATGAACCGGGCCTAAAAATTGTATTTTCAACTTTTGATCATAACACAAGGGTGGCGAAAACCGAGGGGGGGGGGGGCACGGAGTCCCCAGGCCCCTCCCCTTGCTACGGCACTGTATATTGTGATTTAGTTAATCGCCAGTCACTGTTTCATTGCCAACCAACAAAATGAAAAGCTCCCTGATGGGCTGTTACCTCAGCTGGTAGAGTACCGCACCGGTATCGCAGAAGTCAGTGGTTCGGCTCCCGTACAGGCCTGAGTTATTCGTTGTTTACATGTTTTATATTCGCTACTGCGTAAACAACTGCAACTATCTTTAACATCTTCAGTTATTAAACTACAGTCCTACCCATGATGTTCATATATTATGAAATACCAAAAATGACATTTGTCACCATATCATTTTTGTAAAGAATGATGGACTATACCATTTCTTCTCGCATGCAAAAGCCTCTGAACCAGACGTTAAACTGCTTAAGGGATGATGTCATTAAAAGAATGCAGCAGTGCATGGTACAAACGTATTTTGTTCTTATTTACTTTTTAGGGATGAATGAGTTACAAAAATATGAAATGAGCAAGCATCCACGTGGCATTTGCCTGATTATCAACAATTTGCATTTTCGTGACAGTACCAAGAATCGTAAGGGCGCCGAGGTCGACGAGAGTGAGGTGAAAAAACTTTTCGAGGAACTTTTATTCACCGTGCATCTTCACAGAAATCTTCAGAAGAATGAGATGCGCAACATTGCAGCTGAGTTTGCAGCAAAAGATCATAGAAGATTTGACGCGTTTGTATTTATTGTCATGTCTCATGGTGGAGGTCAAGACGTCATATATGGTGTAGACGAAGAACACATCAGAATTGAAGATTTGATGTCTGAATTCAAGGCGACCAAATGCTGGACACTTCAAAACAAGCCAAAGATGTTTTTCATTCAGGCGTGCAGAGGCTCGATGCAGGAATGCTTAGCACCCACTTCTCATTGTGCCGACAGTACCGCTGACTTTTCATCCGACTCTACCCTCCCTAGAAGCGTTTGCCCACTAGAAGCTGACTTCCTGTTGTCGTTTGCGACCACCCCTGGTTATGTTGCTTGGCGAAACCAATCTGGTTCTCGATTTATCCAGGTAAAAATGAATTGTTTATGTGGTAACCGTGATACATATTTCGCTAAAATTTAAAACTTGCCCCTAGAATTCCAGAATCAGAATCATTCTCCAAGCCTAAAAAAGGAACATATCGCGTATTTTGATCTCCTTATCAATATTGGCCCGGCGAGCTCTTATTAGCATCTCCAACTGAGCTTTGGTTGACGTAACAAGTTCTCGCCAGAATAATCAAATGCTCGGTCACCAGAGTTGGTCATATGGTAGACTGAAATCTTGAAAATTTAAAAAGATGCGAATGGCCAAAAGAACGGTAATGTTCAACAAACAAGAGGCTACAATTAGCCTAAACTCGGGCTTGCAAAAAATAGTATATGTATCCCTAATTTAGAGCTAAACAAAAGAATAGAGAGAAGTCTGTCTTTCTTACATTGGACGCATAGCGCTTAGCTTGTGTTGGAGTCTATTTCTTTAGAACCCTATCAACATATATCCCTCTAAAATTACAAAATTGCTTTACAGCTCAACCATTGAGAACAATAATTATAACACTTATAAAAAATATTTCTAAAAGAAGAAGAAAAAGAGAAACGAAAAAAAAATCAGCCCACTATGTATGCCACTAATGGATATAGAACCCGGGGTTAGTTGCGTTAGAGGCAGAAACAATGACCTTAGGGCCACATAGGCTCATCTTAATGTTATACGATAAAAATAGTGTATTGATACCCAAAAAAACTAAGCACACTTGTTTCCGCTTCGATGGATAATTGTTTGAGAAACGAAACGCTTCTCGAAGGATGTAGGATTTTTTCGCATAAACGTTTATGGCTCTCGGTAAAATGTGAAGAGAAAAATAATCAGCAGGGTGAAACTGTTTACAAATACGTCAATCCAGGGTCATTTGAAACCTAAGAAAGGAACGTTTCTGCGGTCAGTTTCAAGTCACGCAAGTAAAAACTAATCGCTTATCATTCAAAAACTAATGTCCAGAAATTGAGATATTGTGGAAAAGTCAGAGTCTCAGGAGTGTGCGATATCCCGTACTTGAGTTATTCAACAAAATGTACATCTCAATGAAGCAGACACGGGGAAACACGGCACTCCATCTGGAGTTAAGTTTGGTCATGTAAAAAGCTTTCTTCTCGCAGTTGAACTTGCAAACATTCCTATAGACACTTCTCTTAACATATTAGTTGTTCAGACTTCAAAGACACAAGGTCAATCGACGTTTTCCGATACGTGACAACAGGCACATGATGTTGTGAGTTGTTATTTTTAGCCTTAGCGCTTGCGCAGAAACGCCGGAAGTGAGCTTTATGGATGAAACTCAACGATGACGACAAAGAAGAATAAAAAGAAGAACGGACGGCATTTTAAACCTCGGGCGCTCTTCGAAGCCCAAGTAAAAATAATACCTTGTTTAAGGTTAGGAATGACATGATGCAGCGTGCCTTGCTTTATATTTGTATTTTACAATTCAAAGGTGACAGACCGCAAACAAATGTTGCTTCTAAAAATACCTGCATGTAATAATTGTTCATCAGTAGGATACCTAAAATGTGTGTAATTCCACGATTGGTTTCGGCTCCATCAAATCCTATACCAATTTCAGAACATTAGGAGGAGCCACCCAAACTGTGAGCACAGTTATTGACAATACATATTAGTAAAGAAAACAACGTAAAATAATAGGAGTACGTTAAATAACGAACTAAGCACACGTAAACTAAATAAGCAAGCGCGCGCACAACTTCAGGAAAATTGCGCGCGCACACTTGCATTAAAATGTAATGAATGGAAGCAATTTGGGCGTCAGGATAATATAAAGGATATAATCTGATCTCTGGATTGCTAATCTCATCTCCTGTAGTGTAGTACCATGCTTCTCAACGACAGCACCGTGGCGTTTCAAGAATGTAGTCAACGATTTACGAAACAGCGTAGATTTGAAGCCTTGGTGAAGGAGATGTTATGAAATCGGTAAAGTCTATCAATAAAATCCAATTTCGATGAGCAAAGTCTAACATATCTCACTAGTTGAGATATGAAAACACCATAGGCCGGATTGGCGGGAATGTTGCTGTCCATGTGAGGAAAATTGCCAATTCGAAATGAGAAGTCGTCCCTCTTATCGTAGACACTGAAATGAAAAGGAGTGTTGTTATCACCATTCCTTATTCTTGTGTCTAGATAACAAACTTCATTTGATGTCAAGGTAGTGTCCTATAGTCCCAGTTCCGACGGGTAAATAGGGCTGATGTAATTTCCGAAATTCTCATTGTTGACGCTGAATAAATCATCAATGTAACGAAAGGTGTTGCTACATTGGACGGCTATGGTTTTTCTCGTTTCAATGTTCTAAGCATGAAATCATACTGAAAGGTGTGAAGGAACAGATCAGCTAGCAAAGGTGCGCTGTTGGTGCCCATTGATATTTCAATAACTTGCCGACAAACTGAGTTTCTGAAGCGAACGTAGATGTTGTCGATAAGAAAGTCAATAGCGAGGCACAGTTCCCTATATGAGAAGAAAGTGTTTTTCTTAGACTTCCTAGCAATAGCCCAGAAAGTGTGGAAATTATTGGTTGCTATGAAATTTTTCCTCTGGTGTTAAAAACTCTTTCGAGCAGATCATGAAGTTGATGTTTAAGTTTGGCTCGTGGAGGGCTAGTATATAGAGTAGAAAAGTCCCAAGTACTCGTCTGATTGAACCGTTAACGTTTGAATATAATTTCGTCCATGACCGGTTATGAAAGGTTTGACTGACTAACGTCAAGTTGACGTTTAAAAGGTCGGTGTGAGACATTTTTTTATTGCTGTTGTGCAAATTGCGAGGAGATCTTGCGAAAACTATAAAATAAAACAAAAATTATTGCTGCAGATAGACAGCCCAACAGCCAAATAGTCAGACAAACAGACGATCTCCGGCCTTTCCCTACATCAAGGTACCACGGAAAGCCGTAAAAATCTCGAGCAAAAAATGATTTTTCAAATTGGCACTCTTAATCCCCACGGCATCAACGAGCGCTTTTCATTCAATTAATTTATTCCTGTTTTTCACGTTACCATGTTACCACCAATAGCGTAGCTCCATTTTCTGTATATAACACAACCCACAATTCCTCGATTCACTCCGACGAAGGGCTAATACTCGAAACGTCAGCTAATCGCATCCCTGTACGGTAGTCAATTTACATTATCAACTCCGTTGATAAACCAAATTTTCGTGCAACAGTTTATGTAGACGATTTGGTTGGTCAATACTAAGTTAGGTACGATCGTCCAGGTGAGTGTAGTCCTTACAAGGACTTTTTGTTATGACACTGTCTGACGTTTCGACCAGCTGAGCAGAAGTCATCATCAGAGTCAGTCAGAGATCAAACCATCAGAGATCAGAGTCAGTCGGAGATCAGAAGATCATCAGATCAGTCAGTCATCAGCCTCTTGAAGACTTTCTGTCAGGTTATGGAAAGCTCACTGCAGTCAATGTCAACCACAAACAGTCCTTCTCAGGACTACACTCACCCGGACGATCGTACTTCACTTAGTTATGATATGACTCCTATGTTCAGAGCCATTTACGAGTTAGTTGGTTTTGCCATAATTACCATCCTGCAATAAGTTCCAGGAGTTTTCCCGCGACTGGTTGGTCGCCTGGGAAACTAGGATAATATAGTATTTCTATGATCAATTTAATTATACAAGATTTTAACTTTGATGCTTATTTTCCCTTAAGATTTTAGTCGAAGCTATCAGAGAACATCACAAAAATCATCACCTGCTCGACATTTTAACAGAGGTCAACCGACTTGTAGTGAAAAGGGGCACATCGGCAGAAGGTGTTCAGAACCGACCGGCCATCCAGGTCCCAGCTCCAATTCATACACTGCGAGCCCAGCTGTATTTGTAAATTGTCAGAGAAGAAAAATCATGATAATTACAGTTCCATAAAATAAAGTTTCTGCAGGATCAAATCTTGAGGCCGAGAAACCGGCTCCGTAATGTACACTAAGTAATCCTTTACATTCGGAAGAATAGAAACTGCTCAAAATTGACAGATGCTTAACCTGAGTGTAGGTGCACTATTGATAACACGTGCATTGAATGCTATCCAGTAATGTTTTTAGAATAAAGCGTTTGTTAGTCAGAAATGGTTTTACCCAATTTGTTGACCGATGTTTCTTTGCGTGAGCTCGTTCAACATGAAATTTTAATGTGAAAAGTTCCAGAAAAATTGCATTGCATGCTAGAGAACATGATATGTAAGCATTAACTTAAAGATAATTTTTCAACGTTTTGATGAAACTCGGCAACGAAGATTTTTTTGTCCTTCAGAATGTTTAAGTGACTAAATGTAAACATAAAAGAACGACGCTACAATTACTGTGTAATGATGTTGGCCAATTGGTATAGCCACGGCCTTATTACCAGTTCATACACCTTATCCCAAAATGGCACGCGGCCAATTTATAATTTTTTTAGTTGCATGTCAATTAGCCTTCTTTGCCTCATTTTCAGTTAAACATTCTTTTGTGTTTTGCACATGTTGACGAGGCAAAGAGGGCTAATTAACATGCAAAAAAGAAAGAATAATAAATTGACTGCCATATTAGAATAAGGTGTATAGCTTAGCTTAGCTTAGATACGATATTCGAGTTGAAGCGCATGGCTCCTATCTGTAGAAGCGTAGAAGTATATAATTATTACAAAACAAATAAGCATTCGTATGTCCTGTATTATTTCACTATTGCAATGGACCAGTCTTAGAAAATAGTTTGCGAAAAGAAAAACTGGGCGCAATGTAGTCAACAATGACTTTTTTTTTCTGCTGTTGTAGTTTCATATTAGATGGCCTCACTTTTAAATTAATGCAGCTGTGATCTTTTTCATGTAAGCTTAAATAAAATATGGGAATCCTTTATGGGAGTTTTTTCTCTATTGGCTAAAGCCTGTCCGCCTCAAACAAACGTCTTAACAAGAGTTTACACTACGAGCAGTCCCTATTTCGCCTTTGAGTTCGTCGAGCGTGAGGCTAAAACAAACCCGGCGCGAGAAAAAATTGCGGGCCTTTTAGTGATCAGGCAACTATTGGTGTCAGTTGAATAGACAGTGACCAGGGCCTGGCTGTTCCAGGGCCCACTACTGATAGAGCTATTTTCGCTTGAAATTGTTTATGCACGAACAAAATCGCAGCAACATACGTACTAACAACCTCGGAAAAAACTTTTAAGACACTTTGAAACGTTTTTTAATTAGGCGCGATACTACGATATCATCAAACTAGAACAAAGTCGCACCCCTCCCCATCCCTTTTACAATATTCTTTTGGTCTAAAAACCAACGCATACAATTGCTGTGTGAGAACGATTCGATTCTTGAGCTAGATATCTCTTCAAATGTTCCAATACATCAGTTTATATTTGAGCCACAAAACGGTTCGTCCTCAGAAGAAGTTGATTTCAGTATGGCTCAAGGTCAACAAGAAACAGAGGAAACCGAAGCCGAGCATACCATTCCATCGATCGCGGCTTGGCCGATCACGAATAGTGCATCTGCGGCAATTGCCAGGTTATGTTTGTCAGCGAATGTTTTAAAGACTACTCTTGTACATGTCGGACTTTATCATGTGCTCGGTGATCCACAAGAAGATCCTCATACTTATTGTATAAGACGACCTTGAAACAAAATTACGGTAAAAGTGGTAAAAATAAGTAACTTATTCTCTTTATTTTAATGTGGATTACCGTAAGATTCGAAAAAATTAATGCGGAAAACCTTACGATGGTCTTTCTCAGCTGTTGGCTTAAGGCGGGACTTAACCTTAAACACCGTTTTTGCGTCGCATAACATGGATTTGACGTTAATATCTCGTTCGCGTTTCAAGCAATCCACAATCCCTGTGCTCTTTCCACGAAGCTGTATTGTGGGATATTTTGTAAATTTTTGGCATGTTTGGGAAGAGATAATTTTTCTCAAAGGATTTGTTAAATTTAGGGAAATAGGGAATATTGAAGATTTTAATGAAGGTTTAAAATTGGAATTTGAAATGGAAAATAAGTAGATGGACACCAAAACAGTTCCCCAGCAACCTTCAGTACCCCCGTGGGGTGTCAAATGTCTTGTGTGCTTTCCCATCTTTAAAACTAACTCTCCCTTCAGCGTTGAAGTAACTCCTTTGCAAGTAAAAGTAAGTGTCTCCGATCCTTTAAGAGTTAAAGTAACTCTTTTGCAGTTACTCCTACAGTGAGTACTGAACTAACTCACTTCCAGAGTTAAAGTAATTACTCCCAAACATGAGTAAGAATAGCTCTCTTTTAAGAGTCATAATTACTCCATAACAGTGAGTTATACCAACTCTACTGACATAGTTAAAATAACCCGGCCCCCTATATAACACTAAAAATGCGAATTAAAATAACTCCACAATAATCAGTTAAATTAACTCCTACCTGATTTTAACTCCAATATTGAGTTAAAATAAACTCGTTTTAAGAGTTAAAGTAACTCCAACAAAATAACTCCACCATTAGGGAGTTACTTTAACTCCAAAGAAGGTAACTCCACCATACAGAGTAACCCACCGACCGGTAAGCTCAGTGGTAGAGCATCGGACTACCGTGCGGGAGGTCGTGGGTCTTTAAATAATTGAGGAGAAAATGCTGCCTTTGTACTGACATCTACAAACGGTTAGACTTTTTAGTCTTCTCAGATAAGGACGATAAACCATAGGCCCCGTCTCACAACTCTTCATAATTCTCTGATTCTGTGGGACGTAAAAGAACCACTAGGGACGTAACAAAACTCTGGCTGTGACCACCCCTAGTGCTGACCTGTTCCATTCAGCAAGTGGCCGGCTTGGCGTGATATCCCAAAAAGGCTTATGGTGTATGAGGCCACAAGTCAATGGGACTGTGCCGAGTGCTGAAATCATGGAGAAAATGAACTCTAGGGTAATTATGATTACTCTCTAAAAATTACTGTGCGCGGGCAACTAAAATTTCAGCTAAGGAATCCGAATTGATCAAATTCTTCTAGCTAACGAAAGCATCACTTAAAGCAGTCTTCAAACACCGTAAGGTACTTAAATTTGCCTTTATACTGCAGCTTTTGGTTGATTTGACTCGTTGGGTGCCCCCGTAGTATAATTGTGTCCTTCCTGAGATGATTCCGAACGTTCTGGCGGCCAAATAGAAGCGCGAAGCGGAGGGAGCTCTCCTGTCGACTTCCGCCCCCTCTTCCCTTGCTTCGCGCGCACGCGCACGCGCACGCGCACGCTTTTCTCTTCCCTTCCCCTTTCTAGTGACTGCCACACAGGCTAACCCTTCTCGCCTCTATCGTATTGCAATTCTATTGGTTTGTCTGATTCATAGTATTTGAACAGCGGCGAAATCGACACAAACTCCTTGATGTCCTTTCTTGTTAGCTCTCTGGTGCTGATACGTCCGATAGCTTCGTCTGAGGACGTCTGAGGACGTCTGATTTTCTAGCGTGTTGTCAATAACAGGATAACACTGACCACCCGGGGGGAGGGGGGGTCTGACGTGCCGCTGGTTAGGGTAATGGTTTTTGACTCCTCCGTCGTAAACCGGGTATTTAATTTCAAGAGAGTTGTCCTGAAAAAGGTCTGGACCTGTCCTAGACAGGGTATGGTTTTGTCGTTAACTATATAGCCTGCGTGCAAAAACTGGAGAGCGTGCTTGCAAGCTATCGACTATTTAGTCATCCGAACGGAATCCGAAATCGGAGACGTTTATCTGTATTCATTCAGCGGGTCATCAGTCAACATTACGCCATTTTCAGGACTGACAAAAAACACTTGTGTAAACAAGAGAGTGTTAGCCTTCCACGCAGGCTGGAGAGTGTGGATATACAACATTTGTCCTTTGTCCCTATACAGGGTCTTAAAATAGAGGGTGTTGCCCTAGACATGGTAGGTATTGAAGGTTATTTTTGTCCTAAACAGGGTCAGGGTTTCAAACCCCCAGCGGCACCCCTATACCCAAACGTGGGTCGAGTAAAACGACTGAGCGGGAGGCTTAGCCTGCGTAGCATGCGTTTACGTGTAGTTTCCGAGCAAATAAAGACCGATGAACGGGATTTTAGAAGTTTTGGCCGCGCGAAAATGGAACGAGAGCAAAAAAATGTAACAGGGGGGAGGGGGAAAGAAGGGAAGGAAACGCTTGCAGACAAACCCCTGGATTTTGAAAATCCCGTTCGCCAGCGAACGGGGCTCGTGATTGGCTTGCCTCTGGTCGCATATCGACATGTGTCGATCAAAGATCTGATAGCCAGAATACAACATGGCGAAGAAAAGGAAAGACGCTTTCGAAGCAAGTCTACACAAAGCTTTAAATTTTCTCGCCAAACGGGGATTTAAAGCCGGTTACAGACGAGCAAGTTTTCCTTGACAAGTTTTGACTTGACAAACTTTATTTGCTGGTGTGTAAAGACAAAATTGTCAAGTTTTTCCTTGACAAGTGCACTTGTTCAAAAACTAGCATGCTAGTTTTTGAACAAGTGCACTTGTCAAGGAAAAACTTGATACATTGGAGAACTTGTTCGTCTGTACGGGTCGACAAGGAAAACTTGTCAAATAAAATGTTGTCTGCTGTGTAATTGAATTGCTGGCTACAGTGAATACTTGCCAAAGAAAACTTGTTCGTTCGTTCACACCAGCAAATAAAACTTGTGAAGGCAAAACTTGTCAAAGAAAATTTGTCGTTCATAAAAATGAGCAAATAAAAATTGTCAATGACACTTGTCAAGGAAAACTTGCTCGTCTGTAACCGGCCTTAGTTTCGAATTAGAAAAAGAACGAGAGCGCGAGAGTGAAAATACCGTCTTCTGTTTGGTTGTGCTGAAGAAGCACACGCCAAGCTTCGTCAAAATCCCTCAAAAAGGAAGGCAACTCGCTTCATGATAATCTCATCGAAAGGGAATTCTTACGAGAACTTTGAGTGGGAGGCCGCCTTTGGAAGATTATCTATACTCAGAAACTGGAGCTTAACTGCATTTCATTGAATAAGAATGTTGCTTCGTTCTGCAAAGAATGCCGACCGACCGAGGTAAACAATAGTGGCCGGGTGTTGTACAGTTCCTACTAACACCAGGCGACAACACTCGAACCGATTTGCTGATCGCACTTCTTCCCTCTGGCGTGTCCAGCAAACGCTTCTTTACTGGAGTTGACTTTGTCAGAGTTGACTTCCTAAATTTACCTTTTATCGATTCCTGGATGAATGAATACAGTGATCTAAGATATCGAATCTTGCGAACACGAGGATTGCAAACGTGACTTGAATACTTCTCACATTCAGCTCTCACATTTTACCACCTCAAGTCCAACTTCCTAGCAGATTAGTGCTAAAACTTCTCCCTTGCAGTCCTTCCTTTTTGACGGATCGAAAAGATGTCTTTTTGAAATTGCAATAACAAAGCTTGCATTGGTCGCTCGGATTCATTTGAGATTCCTCAGTTCCCACACCATACGCGTGTTGCTTACGATTTGTCAAGTGAAGTTTGTTTTGGACACGGGTACTCGAAACATTTTATTGGTTAATTTATGACAGCCGATGACAGCCCACTGAGTGCGGTCAAGTGTGACAGGCCAAGTCGGTGGTTTTCAAAATCCAGGGGTTTGTCTGCAAGCGTTTCCTTCCCTCCTCTTCCCCTCCCCACTCTTTTTAATTCTTTTTAAGCTTATATAGGTCAACCATGTTCTTTTCTTCAAGCTACATTTGAGGCTGTTTGGCTGTCCTTTTTGCGTATATAAGACTCTGCAGCCTCTTCATGAGATGATTCAAATTTGGCAGACAATTTGAGTTGTATTGGCATTCTAAGATGCCTTCCACGATGATTGACTCACTCAGTGCGTGTTTTGTTTGAGTGTGCATGATCTTAATTTGCAACTAAATGATCATGAAGTTGAAGATGACTTCATAGAGTACTAAGAGTAGAACTGTTGACTTAAAAATACAGTGAATTCACCAAGAAGACTGATTTAAACCACACAATGTTTTGTTTTTATGTAGATGTTCAACTCAGCTGTTGTGGAAACTCAGGACTTCAACTTCACAGTCAGAGTAATTATTAAATGCTTCTCAATAAGCTAAGTTTCGTGTCACTTTTAATTCTAAATGTGGTAGCACACTGCTTTGCCTTCTTGTGAATGATAACTTCTTGTTAAGTAGCCAGTTTAAAATGAAATTACAGAATACCCAGCCACATCATTTACATACATTGAATAACAATAGTGTCCATTGTAATATGCCTTGTTCTTTAAAAGCCTCCAACACATGTAAATGATGTGGACGGGTATTCTGTAATTGCTCCAAAATGAACGTGAAGTTCAAAATATAGCTTGAAGACTTCAAGCTAAAAGCCTTCTTGACACTGGATGGTCCTATGAATTTAGTAAATTTTCCCAGCTGTTTTTCCTAGCTTTAGGTATTACCAGACATACCCATACTAAATAAAATTAAGGCTGCTTTAATATTCAAGCTTTCTTAAGCTATATATTAAAATTTTGCAAAGTTCATCTCCTGCCATTAAGCAAATTCAGACCTTGAAATGCCTCTTTGCTTGAAAGGTCACAACTTCATAAGGGTGGCCTTGGAATTCCTTTACTTTTTAAATTGAACTTACAATGTACTGTACTTAAGAAATTCTGAATGAATTCTAAACCAAAGCTATCTTAAATGGGAATTCTTATACAGAGGTTAAGAAGGCTTCATTGTTTTGCTTTGCGTAAGTTTGTTTGATACATTTAGACTGTTTTAAAAATTCTCTGAAGGAAATCAAACTAGCTCTTGTTTTCATGCACACCAAGTTCTTTTCATTTAATTACTTTACGGAGAGATTTGCTTTGATTAAAGGTATTTTAACAGAGTTAACGGCAGTATTTATTCTTCAAAGGAAATGAATAAAAGTAGTTTTAGCTGAAAAAAAGAGAACAGTCAGAAAAATAAGCAAAAAAGATGTTTCGTAGCTGGCGTTTCTGTCTGATCTTGTCATTTTGAAAACATTGATTTGTTGCAATATTTTCTAAAATGTATTACAATGTATACTTGACTTATAAAAGTTGCATAAAAAATGGGAGACTTCACTATGTGCACACTGTCAGTGCATTATGGATGAGTCAGGTCCCAAAATACAAAATTTAAGAACAGCAATAGTGAGCGTTGAAGGGAAGATAATCTGTGGAATCCTTTCATAGTGCAATTAGTTGTGGTTTAAAAATTTCAAAATTAGTAAATACTAAATTCCTGGATATTGAAGTCCAAATTCTGGAATCATGTGAAGCCTTTAATGGCAAAAACCAGGTCCATGATTTGTTCCAGTTTCAGCTACATGCTGTATGTGTGACTCTACCAGTATGTTAGAGAAATGTCGCAGAAAGTCTTGTCTCCAGCTATAATTAAAAGTGGTTGCAAATGGTTGCATTTGCCAGATATCAGGCAGTTAATGAACCAAAAGGGCTAATGATTTAAATTAAGAAAGGATAATCTGTGACATCCTTATACAGCACAATCAGTGGTAGTTTAAACATTTCAAGATCAGTACAAAAATACTTAACTCCTGAAAGTTGATATCCAAGTTTCTGGCTCCAAAGCTTTTAACGTATTAACAATTAACTTACTAGGTAAATACCTTGCATTGAATCTCTGTCGGTTCCGGTTTTAGTGATGACTGGCAGACTGTGTTATAAATAGAACTGTCACAGAATATCTCGTCCTAACCGCCAGCCATAAGCAAAATTAATTTATTCATACAACATCATTAATGCTAATTAAGTTTGATACAGAATACCAGTATACAATATCAGACAGGCAAAAAGTTACAATTGCTGATAAAAGCATTAAATTTAGAAACATTTAATGTGTACTTTTAAATTTGAATTGTGTTACTTGTATAATTTAAGGTGCTGTTCTTCAGCCAATGTTTTTTTTAGCAGAGAAAAAGTAAAATTATATCTGAAAAAAAAAAAAATAAGTTGCAGTTGCTAAATACAAACATTATATTTGTTCTTCAGCCAATGATTTCTTATCAGCAGAGAGGAGTTATTTCGAAAATAAAACATGTTTAAAAGATCTTCAATGTCTATTATATATCGTACAATGACTTTTATTATTTAAATATTATTGTTTTGTTTTGACTGCATATTGTCAGCGATAGCCGGTTCAAAAGGTCGAAATATTTTTCGTGACTGAGTACATAACTCCAGCCGTTCGAACGAGTGAGAATTTTCTCTAGCCGTGCGAATCAGTGAGATATTGTAGAAGAGTAATAAAAAACCTGAGATCAGGCGTTCTTTTTTGACGGGCCTTAGTGCCTTTTGAGTGGCTTCAGCTTACTTGATCACATTAATTTGTGAAGTATTCTTTTTTGACGGGCGAGGGGAAACAAGAGGAAAAAGAACGCCTGATACATTTAGTCGCCTGCTGCCTTTCGGTTGTTCGCACTACGCGAAATTTTGTTTGATTTACCAAAAAATCTGTCAACGCGAAGCCATTTCTAGTGCGAACGATTTTTTGCGCCCACCAAAATTTTTGCAAGCGCAACGAAACTTCAAAGATTCCGTCGACTAGCTTTGGAGGCTGTAAAAATTTTGTCAAGCGAGAAAATCCTTTGTTAGTTGACATCCATCCGTCATTGGGTCATCAAATTGATGACGGACTCCTTGAGTGTGGGTTTTGCGGTTGCCTTGCATTAGACTGTCACTTAAAAAATTTCGCATCTTCATGTGCGAACAGGATTACGAAAACAAAAAATTGGTGATTTCAAATTTTTCATTTTTTTGGCAAACGCCAAACTCAAATTTACGTCTAAGTGCGAACAGGGCCTCCCGGCAACAGCGATGTTATCTTGTGTCATACGATGATTGTCAGTCAATCAGATTTTACCGGGAATCCTTTATTTTATCCGAGTAAAGCAATCAAAGGTGTGGGCAACAACTTTGCTTCTGCAGCAGCAAGCTTTGAGCAATCGATTTTTTTGCCTTAAATAGTAATAAAACCAGTCTGTAAAATTCACAAAATACTCACAGTGTCTTTTTGTATCTCTTGATAATCAACTGAACGAGTTTCAGGCAATTTTAATGAATTTCATTTGCCATTCACCTACCAGACATAGCTACCTGTGTTCACATTTGGATCAAAGTCATACTACAATTAATTCCAATGTGCGACCATATATTTCTTTGCACCCAGCAAATAAAAGATTAGATCCTGGTAGTAGACACACGCGCTATTTAAGCGCCTATTTTTTGTCTCGTTTCCCGGACTCTACTTAGCACAAGTACCCGACCTCGATTCCACGCGGATTTGCAAGTTCATGCGACTTAGGGCCTGTTCACATGGAGGTGGGGGGACCCCATGCAGGTAAGGTCCCCCACCTACCCGTGGTCCAAAAAAGTTGGCCTTCACATGCAACCCCGGGGCGCTGGGGTGATGTTTAAAATGCTATCGCATGGTCGCTAAGAACGTATATTAACAAAAGAATTCAGAGATAATTGCCCGGATGAACCTCACCCCACCCCACCTCCAGCATTCACATGGAGAAAACTCACCCCAGCTAAGCGGGTTACCCGCCCTGGCTGACCGGGTAACCCGCCTCGGTGAGGTACCCCACCTCACATGTGAACGCTATCGAGAAAAAAAAGAGAGATTGTACGGAGAGATTGGTAACCCCACCTTGGTGGGGGACCTCACCTGCCTGGGGTCCCCCACCTCCATGTGAACAGGCCCTTACACGGCGCGAGAAAGCATTCGGTTGGGATCAAATGGCGGAGAAAAGAATCAGAAGTGAGGACCTCTTAGAGTCATCAAAGAAAGCGGCATATTGTTACAACAGGGATCACAAATAAAGCAAGGCAACAGTTATTAAAGCAGTTTAAAACACTTGGGAAAAGGGCACGTTAATCTTAATCGGGGAAAAAAATAGAATCTCACTATTTTTTGTAGAATCTCCCTATTTTTTTCACGAGTCTCCAAATTTTCCTTTATCAAAAGTTGGAAGGTCTGCGATGGTTCACGGGTCGGTACAAAACGTGGACCCCCCTTCTGGACCCCCTTCTGGACCCCTTCTGGACGCCCTTCTGGACCCCTCGATTTTTCTGTTGAAAAATAATAAAATGATATTTAACAGTCTTCGCTTTGGATTTCAACTTGGGCCGGTTCGTTGATAGTTACAGACAGTATTACAGTAATCGCGAACATTACCACAGCCAGTTGCCATTTTCATCCCGAGAAAGAATTGTTTTGCATTTCGCTGAATTTGCGTTGCTGACTTTTGTTGTTGTTACCAAATACTTTAGAATTTTCTCGCAAAGGTTAGATAAACGTTAAATATGCAAATTACTGTTCGGCTTTCAACTGGGTTTCGAAGAATGTGAACCGAGCTCAAAAACTATCTTTTTTTTCTGTTTGGATTAGAATAAGCACTGCTAGTTAATGTTATGACTGCAGCAAAAAGGTGAGCAATGGTTTCTTCCATGCTGGCAAAATATAGTCGAAAGCTTGCTCTGAAAATCCGCTGAATAATGATGGGATGAAATATGATCACTCTGGTTGCCTAGCACGTGACATAAATCTGCCACCGATATTCTCCGAAAACCAGTTGAAAGCTGAACAGTAATTTGCTAGTACTTCGGGTTCTGACGATCGCAGTACTGACCACGAGGATGTCCTCGATACAGAAGCGTCTGCGTCTGCTGATGATATTACCTCAGCCGCACGTTGGGCGGCAAGCGAGGAACTTTCCAGTTTTCTGGAACTTGTTGCTAGAAAACCTCTCACGAATTTTGAGAGGAAAACTATGTGCCGTGAATATCCCAGGCCTAATGTTGATGCTGTTTATACTCCTGAACTGGATGATTACATTGCTGCTCTTGTTCAGGGAGCGAAAGCAATTGATAAAGATAACCGCTTCTTGCAAGACAAGGTCCTTGATATCACAGGCCCTTTGTGTATGTTGTTTGAACACTTGACTACCATGAGAGATGCATCATCTACTAAGTACTCTCTCTGACACTCTCAAGATCAAGTCCAAAGCCTGTTGCAAGCGGTCTCGTACTCTATACATGTACGTCAGGTAGGAAATGCTTCCTCCCTCATATCGGCTACACGCCGATCGGCGGTACTAAACAAGATCAACAATCATGGATCTTTGGCCTCATTGGGAAAAGAAGATTACCCTAATGCTGGACGGAAACTGTTTGGTGCAGGGTTTGAAGCACGGCTCAAAGCCAGAGCTGAAACAGCAAAGACACTGATGGATGCTAGTTCCGCAGGTCATGGGCGATCCCGAAATCGTTTTTTATTCAGAGGCACCTCCCGCCCCTTCCGAGGCAGCCCTTACCGCGGCAGAGGTGCCAACAGAGCTTTCCGCAACCGCGGAACAGGGCGTTTTCAACCCCGAGGTCAGTCCACCAACTTCAGGGGCAGGGGTCAACAATGGACTCCTCAAGCACCAACGGTTTAAGCGAAGGTATGTTTCCCCTTTATTCAGATTTAAATACAAACAATTCTCCAGTAGCAGGAAGACTTGCCCACTTTATTCACAATTGGTCTCTTATTACAAACGACCCATGGGTATGTCAAACAATAACAGGCTACCATATCGAATTCACACAAACTCCTGTTCAAGTAGTTCTACCACCACTCCTCCCCTTCTCAGAGGAGGAGACTCTTGCTATGGACAACGAGATCATGTCATTGCAAGACAAAGGGGCGATTCACAAAGCCCCAATATCAGACAACGAACCAGGATTTGTAAGTTCCCTGTTCATGGTTCCCAAGAAAGGTGATGGTCAAAGGCCTGTCATAAATTTGAAAGCGCTAAACAATTTTGTAGAGTATTCTCATTTCAAAATGGAGGGAATACACATGTTGAGAGACCTTTTAAGAAAAGACGACTATATGGTCAAATTGGATCTCAGGGATGCATATTTCACCGTTCCAGTGTGGATAAACCATCAAAAATATCTGAGATTTCTGTGGAAGGGCACAATGTGGGAATTTGCTTGCCTTCCCTTTGGCCTAGCCAGTGCGCCAAGAGTCTTCACCAAAATTATGAAACCAGTGGTAGGGATGTTGCGCAAAATGGGTGTAAGACTAATAGTCTATCTGGACGACATTTTGGTAATGGCAGAAAGCAAACAACTTGCAAATCAACATGCCCAGTTAGTTCTCAGTACACTGGAAATCTAGGCTTTGTGGTAAATTACGAGAAATCAGTGATGATTCCATCCCCTCAGATGGAATTCCTAGGTTTCCTAGTGGATTCAACAACGATGACCCTAGCTTTACCCCACGAAAAATTTCGCAAGATACAGCGGGAGTGCCAAAAGGTCCTAACAGTGTCTTCCTTGACACTCCGAAAGTTGGCAAGTTTGATAGGCTTGCTAAACAGTTCCATTCAAGCTGTCTTTCCAGCCCCTCTTCATTACCGCCATTTGCAAAATTTAAAGAATCAGCACCTATGCCCTATAATGAGTTACGAAAGCGAGGTGCATTTATCTCCTCAGGCATGAGAGGAACTGATATGGTGGAGAGACAGCTTGATGGCTTGGAACGGCAAGGCCTTGGTGAATGGGGACCCAGATCTAACAATAGAGACAGATGCTTCCCTTCTAGGCTGGGGAGCTGTCTGCAATGGAGTATGTACAGGGGGCCTTTGGACACAATCCGAAAGACTTCTCCACATCAACTGCCTAGAGTTGATGGGAGGGGCCTTCGCAGTGAAAGCCTTCACTCAACACAAAACTCAAGTGAAGGTTCTTTTGCTCATAGACAATGTAACAGCAGTGACATATATCAACAAGATGGGGGGCACCAGGTCCCCCATCCTGTCAAGTCTTGCCTTTGAACTGTGGTCTTGGTGTCTTCAATGCCAAAACAGTATCATGGCACGACATATTCCAGGAATCCAAAACCTCCAGGCGGACCAGGAGTCGCGTACTGTTGTAGACCACTCCGACTGGAAACTCAAACCAGAAATCTTCCTATGTATTCAGAGACTTTGGGGTCCTCTGGAAATAGATCTCTTAGCATCTCGCCTATCGTACCAGATCCAGATCCAGGGGCGGAAACAGTGGATGCCTTTACCCTAGACTGGGCTCAATTGATGGGATATGCCTTCCCCCCTTTCGCATTAGTAGGGAGATGTCTAAAACAAGTCATTCTCCAACAAGTTCAGAAATTGGTCATAGTAGCCCCAGTATGGGAAACCCAACCTTGGTACCCAATGCTCCTCCAACTCTGTGTAGACTTCCCTCGGTTGCTTCCACAACCTGTAGATCTGTTGACCAGGCAGGGGGAAAACCACCCCCTAACCCACCTTCAATTAGCAGGATGGCTTGTCTCAACCGTTCATTTCTGCAGAGGCTAAAACACTGCTCATGGCTGCATGGCGAAAAAACACTTCAAGTGCCTATGGGGCAGCTTGGCAAAAGTGGGTTACCTGGTGTAATCAACAACAGATTAATCCCATTTCAGCCCCTTTATCAGCTGTATTAGATTTCCTTCCAAGAGAATTTAATGCGGGCAAGGCATATCGATCAATTAATGTCTATCGGTCAGCAATATCCACGACCCACCCAACCATTGATTCTCTTAGGGTTGGCGAACATCCTATGGTCTGTCAACTTATGAAGGGCAAATTCAACAAGAGACCCCCTCTTCCACGTTACACTCAAACATGGAAGGTTCATCAGGTCACTAGTTATTTAGAAGGCCTCGGTGATAATGCAGAATTGTCATTGAAACAACTGTCCGGGAAACTAGTGGCTCTGCTGGCGCTTACATCTGCTGACCGAGGGTCTGAATTGGCCGCACATGACCTCAGATTCAGACGTTTTTACCCTGAAGGGGTTTGTTTTACTCTTCCCCAACTAACAAAAAAGTCATGTATTGGGAATCCTGCTAAAACTTCATTTCATGCCAGTTTACCTTCGAATACTAAGTTGTGCCCTATTGAATGTCTAAGAGAATATGAGAAACGCACAGAAGCCTTTAGGCCAAATGCTTCCGAATCAAATGTCTCAAACAAATTATTTGTGTCTTACATTCGCCCTCATAGACCAGTTTCATCTTCTACCCTTGCTCGGTGGATAAAAGAAAATTTAGCTGCCTCTAAAGTTGATACTTCTAAATTCAAAGCTCACTCATCACGGGGTGCGGCAGCCACTGCTGCAATTGAAGCAGGTATATCTTTACCTCAAATTTTGACTCTGGCAGATTGGTCAGGTCTTTCGACATTTAACAAGTTCTATTACCGCCCATGTTTTGATGCTCAACCGGGCCGAGCTGTACTAGGATCTTCAAAATGAGTCAATGTAAACCTTTAAACAGACACTGTTATATGGAGGCGACTGTTCTGAAGTATAATCACAGATTATGCAAGGGCTGCTTTCAGCCTGTAGTATAATATGGATTATACGAAGATAAAGGAGACGACATATAACAGTTTCCCTCCCACCCGCCTCAAGTTGGACTCATTTTGCTGTTGTTTGTTTGTTTATCTTGCAGATACGCTCATTAAAAATGGCGCCGAACAGAGGGACCGCTGACCGTATATGGCCTAAGGAGGATTGCCGCTGGCATATTGATATTGTTTCGTTTTATTTACTGTAAAGCCGCTGTTAGGAGCGAATAAAAGTTGGTAACACTGTTATATGTCGTCTCCTTTATCTTCGTATAATCCATATTATACTACAGGCTGCAAGCAGCCCTTGCATAATCTGTGATTGTCAGCCGAAATCTAGTGCCCAGACTTCCTCCCGCGCGTCCAACCTCTCTCGCCTCCTCCAATCAGCATCGATCCCGCAAACTATACACAAACGAGCTTACACAAACGAGCATGCTCGAAGCAACAAATTGAATTTGGCGCGAGATTCTCTACAGTATCTTTTCTTTGTGGCCTTCGATCGTAGTCATCAGATAGTAGAGCGGCGATTCTTTCTCCACTCAAATATTATGCCTGTTACAATGCTTTATTTTAAGCTTTCTTCGATATTAATGTTCGATGTTTACAATAACATTGCCCCTTATAATATTTCCCATCTCTTTAAATCTACTAAGACAATCCACTCTTACAATACTCGCTCCTCCTCTTCTGGAAATTATTACATTAACTACTCTAGACTAAATCAGAAAAATGATTCGTTTTCTACTATGGGAGCCAAAATTTGGAATAGTATACCCGAAAATTTACGAAATTCTTCAAAATCACTCTTTAAGGAAAAAGTTCATTCAACTCTGTTGAAAATATTTGAAGTTCAGGATAGTTATGCTGACCTAAACACAATAATGTCCAACTTTAAAAACTATTAGCCTCCGCTTATCTAAATAGCTGCCTCGATTTTCTTATTACAATTACTCTCGTGACTGACCCTCTTTATTTTAAATATGGTACTTTTTCTTTTTTGTTTTTCACCTCAACTATTGTATTTATTCTTAAGCCGTCCTCACACCACCTGCCTCGATTAGCCTTGCTATTTGCAGGTGGTGTGATACTTGTATATTTAATGAATGAAATAAAGATGTTGTTGTTGTTGTTGTTGTTGTTGATTGAGATGCTAACCGAAGGAGCAATCCAGGTAAGTTCTCTCTCTTTTTCTTCATCGATCTCTTGTCAGTATGTTTTTATACAGTTATTCATCCCTCCGGATTTTCCCGCGAAGTTTCAGTTTGGACTGTTATCTTGTGACCAGCAAGGCTAAGACACATTTTTGAGCAATACGACACAATTTCCGACATACAGTGGGCATTTCATCCAGGCATTTCAACTGAATTGCTGTTAATACATCTTACAGAAGGTTGTTAGGAAGCGGCAGACACGGAAAGCTGTTGCTGCAGTGGCCTTTGTTGATTTTGAATAGGCGTTCGACGGCATTAGTTGTACACGACATAGACCTTTTCGCGGTAAAATCCGCCATTTTGAAAATGGGGCAAACACCGCACGAAATACAGTGTTTGTATGGGGATGCCGATGTCAAATAACTTCGTAATATTGGGTATCTGTACAAACTTCGAATGGTGAATGTAACCTAGACGGCCAACATTGTTCCTTTTAAAGCCGAGGATACAGCTGAGCTTGAATGCGAGTAATCGCGTTTTTAATTTTCCATACATTTGCCTGTAAATTTTTCCTGCCAGTCTCGCGGAGATTACAGGCGAATGTATGGAAAATAAAAAACGCGATTACTCGCATTCAAGTTCAGCTGTATCCCTCAGCTTTAAAAGGAACAATGTTTGGCCGTCTAGGTTACATTCACCATTCGAAGTTTGTACAGATACCCAATATTACGAAGTTATTTGACATCGGCATCCCCATACAAACAAAGAAATTGATATGAGAAAGGGGTAATGGCTTCCTAAAATAACTAAAGAGTTAAAGGACTAGGAAGCCAAATTAGGAGACACTACCACTGTCCTACATGGGTGCTTCTGCATGTACCGGAGCATATACACTGTATGGTCCGGAACACATTGTATTACTATTGTTTTGGGAGTTTTGTGATAGGCGTTTCATTGGTGCTCTGGTACATGCAGAAGCTACCTTAAACATCACCCAAGGCTCCATTTTACAGGGCCTGAATAATCGACGATCCATGAAAATCGATGACAATCGATATCAATGAATTGATTGTTACTGATAAATAGAGCGCTTTTCAATTGAGTGTCGTAAAACCAAAACCAAAGCAATTACTCCAGCCAGTCACAACAGAAGTAAGCAGTGCAATGAGCCCATCAGACTACGAAGCAATTACATGTAGCCAGCGCAAAGCGCGGGAAAATACGCGCATGCAAGTCACGATTGGTTTTGCTTCTCATTGGTTGAGAAATTGGCGCGAGTTTTCCTGTCCAATCACAGAGCGAAGCAATGCAAAAACCAAAGCAAAACCATAATTACTTCCGACACTCAATTGAAAACCGCTCTATCGCAAAAGTGCAACATTGATACCCACTGCCTCTTTTGATTATCAAGACTTTATTTAAGCTTACTTTTAGATATCCAATTATGTAATTCAATTTCTGTTCAGTTGCTTAAGAATTCTTACACTTAAGCTGTTGCAAACGTTGTGCTTTTGTTGTGCCGAACTAAATTCCAGAATGAAATTCGACTTAAGCAGAAGCACAGTGTTTGAAATCATTCATTTTGGCACAATAATTTAGCACAGCAGGCCTTGTCCTTCTGCAAGGCAGAAGCGCGACTTGGTTTCAAAGAGCATGCTCATAAATAAGGTGAATGTGTTTTAACTTATTTTAGATTAAAATGACTATATTTACAAGGCTAGAAAGATTTAAAAAAAAATGTATGTGCCGAAAACATTCGGTTTTTTTATTAATGTTTTAAAGTCTTTTTAGCCTTGTAAATATTAGCCATTTGAAAATTGTGATGAATATTACGAACATCATTTTAGATTGTTTTATTATTTTGTTGCAAAATTCTAGCGAATATTATGAACATTATTTTAGATTGTTTTATTATTTTGTTGCAAAATTCTAGCGAATATTATGAACATTATTTTAGATTGTGTTATTATTTTGTTTGCAAATTCTAGCGAATATTATGAACATTATTTTAGATGTTTTATTATTTTGTTGCAAAATTCTAGGGAATATTATGAACATTATTTTAGATTGTTTTATTATTTTGTTATATTTTGAATTTAGCGTGACTGAATTAAATTCGACGTCTGAACCAGTGCCATGCTATAGTCCAGCCACTACCAGGTGATATTTGTTTGAGTTTGGCACGGCAGTACCATGACGTTTGGAATAGGCCTTAGATGTGCAATTGACTTTAATTTTTGTTTGGTAGCGCAGTACTTTAGTTTAAGAAGTTGCCTTTTTTGTAGTTTTAGCAGTAACGCGACCCCATAAGCCTTTAGCTTTAACTATTGTGTATAAATAAAGTTTAAGCTTATAATTATTGCTATTATTGTTATTATTATTATTATTATTATTATTATTATTATTATTTATTACCATTATCTGAGATCAGTATTTTGTTACAGGATATTTTATCCAAACCAGCTGATCAACAACCGCAGAAGCCAGTTTTTCAAATATTGGTAAGTTTATTATACTTAAGATTGCTGTGGTTCTATTTTATTTGCTGTTGATCACCAGTAATTCTTATTTTGTAAAACTTTCATACATGTGTTAAAAACTTCATACATGATGTTATCTTAATTCAGTTTAACTCTAGATTTTATTGTAGTTTTGCTCCAATCCCTAATCAGCCTTTTAAAAAGCCTTTTTCCTGTAAATCTCTATCTGAAAGGGTATGAGGGAACCATCAACATATGAATGCCATGGCTCTGTGCTTACAATCATGGACAAAAGTAGTTGAGACACTCCTGAAAAAACCCTTTGCTGATAAACGTGTGAGTTTTTCAATGCCCAGTTCTCACGTTTTGAGCCCCTCCCCATAAAACCGACCTTACATCGGCATTCCGTATTATGCCTATTCATCCGGATGATTGGAACCTGTTGGGTATTTATTGGCAATTACGTTACTATGTAGATCTGTACCTCCCATTTGGGCTCCGCAGTTGACCCTTCCTCTTTAATCAAATCTCTGATGCCTTGGAATGGATTTTAAAACACAACTACAGCTTGGGTCATGTTATCCACATACTGGATGACATCTTTATCGCAGTATCTGTCTTCTAAGCTGGCCTGCTTAGGGAGCTTTAGTACCCTTCTAAAAGTGTTCGTGTCCCTCCGGGTACCAATAGTAGCCGCCAAAACCCTGGGCCTCTCCCAAGTCTTGGAATTCATGGGGATTGTGCTTGATAGTACCCACGTGGAAGCAAGGCTGCCAGAAGATAAGCTAGCTCGGATTAGACAGCTCCTTGATTCCTTTAGTGCCCGCCGCTCAGCCTGTTTAGTAGATCTCCAGTTCCTTATCGGTACCTTGCAATTTGCCTGTAAAGTAGTCGTCCCTGGGCAAACCTTTCTCCAGTGCATGATCAATCTCACCAGGGGAGTTCCCAGTCGCTTTCATCATATCCGCTTAAACAAGTAATTCCAGCTGGATCTTACTATGTGGAAAGTTTTTCTCACCCAGTGGAACGGGTGCTCCTTCTTCCTTGATTCCTTTGTTACCTCCTCTCCCGACCTTGAATTGTATGCAGATGTAGCTAGCACCATTGGGTTCAGGGGGTATTTCAATGGGAAATGGTTCCAAGGGCACTGGCCACCTCACCTCCTTATCAACAAGAAGATAGGGGTTAGCATTGAATGGCAAGAACTTTTCCCTATTGTTATTGCTTGTGCCCTCTGGTACCCCCATTTTTTGGGTAAACGCCTTCAATTTTGGTGCAACAATGAAAGCTTTGTGGCTATTATCAATTCTGGTCACTCAAAAGCTCCCTGTGTGATGGACATGGTCCGCTTTTTGGTTCTCGTTTCCATGAAACATAACTTCTTGGTACGGGCCAACCATGTTCCAGGGGTAAACAACGGAATTGCTGACGCCCTCTCCCATTCCCAGGTCAAACACTTCAGGGATCTCGCACCCAATGCTGACAGGACCCCTTGTTTCATCCCTCCTTCATTCATGACCCTCTGAAGGATGAAGTTCTAAGGTATGCTAATTGGGCCTTATCATGGAACACCAAACGCACCTATACATCTGGAGAAAAGCGTTTTATCTCATTTTGCCATATGAACAGACTTACGTCTCCAACAGGTGATATTTTACCTGCCTCGGAGTGAACACTTATCTATTTTGCATCTTATTTAGCTCACACAGTTCGTCATTGCACAATCTAAATATGCTTAGCAGCCATCAGGAATCTACATATAGTCTGGGGTTACAATGACCCCTTACAGTGCAAGCTGCTTTTAAAAAAGATTTCAAGGGGCATTCTTCGTTACCAGGGTTGTTCTTGTATAAGTCATCAGCCGGTCACCACCCGGGTCCTGTTAGCAATCTGTCCCGTCCTAGAGAGCTGGTTGGGTGTTCAGGATTTTTCCATGATCTGGGCCGCATTTACGCTAGCCTTTTTCACCTTTCCTCGTTGTAGCGAGTTTACGTACCTGGGGGCACGTAATTTTAGTTCTCAGTTTAACCTCACCACTGATTGTGTGACTTTCTCACCAAGTCTGGCTCGCTTGCAGCACATGCTTCTCAAACTTATATTGTCTAAAACTGACAGTTTTAGGCAGGGGCAATCTCTCATGGTAGCTTGGTGCTTTTTTTTGTTGTGCCCCGTTTCCGCTATGCAATGGTATTTCATGCTGGCCCAGCCTCGGCCACGGCCCTTTTTTACTTTCAGTCGGGTCGGCTACTCACGCAGTCCTCTGTTACACATTTACTTCAGGATACTGCTCGCTGTACGGGACTCCATACAAGAGTCTCAAAGGTCACAGTTTTTGTATTGGCGCCGCGTCTGCTGCGGCCGCTGCGGGCTTACCAGACTGGTTAGTAAAAGTTTTAGGTTAGTAAAAGTTTTAGGTCGTTGGTCCTCGGACTGTTACCAAAATGTACAATGTATATTCGGACTCCTGAAACAGTCTTGCTTTCTGCTGTTCCCAAAATGGCTTGTGTAACAGGGAACTTTATTTAGATTTTGTTGTGTTGCTTGGGGGAAAGCATTGCATGCATCTGTGACGGTTAAGTCTGCGTTGTGACTTCCCCCAAGCTTTTGGCATTGCTTGTGTCTTGCCATCTTTTGAGCTATTCCTTTGCCTTAACCTTGTCTGATCCAGCCCGTGCGGCACTGGAGAGATAAGAAAGGCTCTGCCAAGACTCTTGTCCTAACCCACAGTAGTGGGGCAATAAGTAAGGCTTTGTGTTACTTTGTGTGCATAACCTAAAGTCGCTATAACTTGCCACAGGGCTGTGTCCCCCCTTATTACACCATCATGTAGTTGTTGTTTAGTTAGCCTGCGTGCATCATTAATTAGTTGTGTGACGTTTGCATGGGTATGTTACAAGCAGAACTTCTCGGATAAGGACGATAAACCGTAGGTCCCGTCTCACAACACTTGTTCCTAATAATCTGTGGGACGTTAAAGAAACCACACACTGTTCGAAAAGAGTAGGGGACATAGTTCCCGGTGTGGTGGTCTACCTTTCATCTGTGTTGACATTCATGTGTGGGTTGGGTGGGTGGGTGAGATCAAAAATGGACTGATAGCGGCTGCCAGAGGCGCCTTTACAGCCTGACGTCCGATCTTACCCTAGAGAAGAATTGTAAACCGCAATGAAACTATGTGATAATTATGTGCGGTATATAAACCATTACCATTACCATAGTGACATTAATAAGGCATTTACCAGTGGGTAAATGCAGTTAATGGAGCATGATGCCCCAGGGGGAGGGTAGGCTGAGAAGGCCTGCCCCGTCTTAGGCTTGGGGGTATCTTGAAAGCCTGATTCAGTAAATGAAAGCACTCTATTCTTTACGCCAAATTTTATTGCATGTTCAAGGCCCTATTCATGGCTAGACCTTAATCGTGATAAGTTGAGGTAGTCTATAGTACAGCTGTGCCAATTGGTCATACTTTGAGTCATTGTCTGACTATAAAGTTTTGCTAATGCCACTCCTAGTCATTATTTGGCTAGCTTGCACAAAGAAATCTTTTAAAGTAGTTTTGTTACCCGCCCTCCCTCCCTTTGGAGGAGTGGTTGCTATGTTATGTAATACATAAAATATGAGCGGGAGACCTTTATGGGCAGTTAAAATGGCGAGCCGCAGGCGAACCGTTTTAAAGCCCATAAAGGTCGGACGCGAATATTTTATGTTACTTGTGAAATGAAACAATAGATTGTGTTTGTCGTGTTTGTCATGTTAATCAGTAGAGATCTGTATCAAAGTTAATGCATACTAATTAGCGGATCAGGACACTTTTATGAAAGTTAATAATTTGTATTGGGGTCTAGAGAGGTATACATGTGACTCAAATACTACCTGTAGATTGGTCGTTAGTCTTATGAATTATTAATGAATTTTACAAGTCTCAATAAAGTTTGGTGGGTCACTCCTTGTGGTGCAGTAAAGTCTGCATTACAACTTCCCCCAAGCTTTTGGCATTGCTTGTGTCTTGCCATCTTCTGAGCTATTCCTTTACCTTAATCTTGCCCGCTCCAGCCCGTGCGGCGCTGGGGAGATAAGAAAGGCTCTGCTAAGACTTTTGTCCTACCCCACAGTAGTGGGGCAATAAGTTACAAGGCCTGTGTTACTCTGTGCGCATAACCCAAAGGCTCAGATTCGCTTTGACAAAGGGCTAACGCTCAAAACGTCAGCTAATCGAATCCCTGTACAGTGGTCAATTTACATTATCAACTCTGTTGATAAAACAAATTTTCGTGTTTCACTCCCCACCAACGCAGCACCACAGTTTCTTTAGAAACTAATCCCCTTTACTACCATACCTTACCTTACCTTATCCTTCTTTCCACGTTCATAAAGTGGGGGTTTTGGTTCCTTATTCTAACACAAACTAGCCGTCCTAGTCAGTCCATTTTTGTTTCTGAGTGATTTTTGTTCATCACATTAATATATCAATTATAATTATTATAAGCCCCAGGAATGATTTGTGTTATTCCATGCAGCAAACAATCTAGTTGTCATTTCCAAAGTTATACTTATACTTAGTGGGACGTGGTTTCGTGTACCACTGTATGAAGACCTGATGCAGTTTTACCACTTGGACAAATTGTACGACACATTCAAGTTGACTTGGACCCTTCTTTAATGAGATGCAGTTTTACCACTTACAAGTACAAATCAACTTGATCATTTTGTTAATGAGATGCCAGCCATTAATGTTCATTTGAACTCAAAGACAGCAGTGAACTCAAGCAGACTAAGATAGACTTAAATCTTTGTCAAACATGATTGTCATTGTGTGTAAATTTTTGTTACAAATATGTCAGAAAATGTTTCTTGTTTTACAGGGGATTAAAAAAATCCAATCAAAAGGAAGTGATGGAACTGGAAATGACCATTACAGGTACAGTGCTACAGTATGTAGCTGTCAAACCACTCATGCCATTGTGTTATTCCTGTACTCAACTCTCCAATGCTGTTGTTTGCATGTTAGAGATGCATGTATCCATCCAGACGTCTTTGTTTGATTCCATCTTTCAGCCTTGTACCTTGTATTTTCTTTTCAGGCTTGTGCTGTCAGATGGTGTCAACCTTTATACCTGTAAGTACCTGGACAATATTTCATATTTAACAATTAGATTATGAGCTTGACATTCTATCGCGTGATAGTTGATGAGGGCACAGCCCGCATCAGCTATCATGCATAGAAATCGAGAGTGATGATCATATGTGAATGATCATCTCAGTTATGAACACTACTTAAGCAGTAGTGAAAATAAAGCCTGATAAACAAAGTAGAGCAGTAGAGTGCTGCACTGGTAAAAACCACCTTTAGCCATGCAAGACGGAAAAATAGAAATCCCTCAAACTTTGTCACAATAAAGGCCTTACGAAACTATTTCCAAAAACACAAGTTTCAGCTCTTTTGGATTTATTTATTTCTGCTGAGGCAACATTTTAATTTTTATCCACGCAAGTGTCTTTGGACATGCAAAAAATGCTATACTTATTTTGGTGTCATGTACATAAATTAAAAGAAGCCTGTCTGTCAATTCAGATTTTGAAGGAACCTTCTCTCATACTCTCTTGTTGCCAGAATACAAATATATTGAAACAGCAATTTTTGCTAATTTTTCAAAATATTGTTACAAATGGGTATTTTCAAAGTGTCGAAATTAGCCAACTTTGCGGGCAAAAATCACTACTTGATACATGGCTTTTGAACTTGATGTACCATTCTCATAGAACAGCAATGTTCCCTCTATCAGCATATGTAACAAAATTTTTGGGCAATTCAAATGGTAAAGTTACACAAACGAAAACAATTATGCGACATGAGCGAATTCTAGGACTCAAGCCATGAACAACCGTTTCCCTGCCACCAAGGAAAATCAGTCTACACTAGATTCAATCGGTACTTTTGCCTCAAAATGACTTTATTTTGTCAATTAGTACTCTTTTCTATGTTTTAAATATTGGAAGGCCTAAATGGCCTCAATAAAGCTGCAACATTTAAATTCTTCAAAACTGTTCGTGCATGCAACATTGAGCTTTCATTTTAAAATAACAGTTTTGTCGATTTTGCCAACACAAGTCCTGCAAAAAAGGTTATTTCTTAAAGTTAGGCATTGATCAGAAAAGAGAAAGCGTTACTTTTAATGTAGCTAAATGTAATTTAGGCAAAGTTAACCTCGAAGCAATGCTGGTCAGCAATTTCTCCAGCTATACTAGGGGTGGCCCGATGCCTTTAGCAGGGGTGCCTCGTGACTCTTATACGCAGTTGCTTGCTTGCAGTCGTCGCAAAGTGTTTTTGCAATAGCTTGCTGTTTGTGTGCCATTTTGTGCCTTGGTTTTTTCCCATCCCTCCCTCTTGAGGTGAGGACCTGGTAAGTATTGGTCGGTAAGTATTCCACTGAATTTGTTCAGTGTGACGGTGCCACTCGCAGGATTGCCATGGATACCTCCTCCTCATGCTAGAGCAGTGCCTGGCTCCACCAACTTTGTAGGCACCAACGCCCAAGCTCATCTATTGGTGATGAGTTTAAAATATATTTTACCTGAAATGCTTCGACATGTCAACTGTGGCGAAAAGCTGGTTGACCAAACCTCCACCGTCCTGAACGTGACACGGTTGCAGATGACGTTACATTAGATTCCACGAACATGTGCGAATCAACCTTTCTTTGAGCACTATCTTCGGTTTTGAATTGTGGCTTTACGTCATAACGCACTTCGCCTTGTGACTCGCCTGTGAGGACTTTATTTTGGTGCTTTTAGTATCATTTATCAGGATAAATTTCACAATAAAGTCAAGTCAGTTTGCACTATTATGCATGACAGTTTCTAACAATTTTTCGCCAGCAAACATTTCTAACTTATTTCTTCATCCTACACAAGTACATAGCTATAATACTAGATTTTCAGAGACTGGTACTCCCTAAGCACAAATTAATTTTATGGTTTCCCTACAATGTACATCAGCTCGTTTTACATATTTTGGAATCAGAGAATACTTATGTTGACACACCTACTTTATATGTATAGAATGTTCGATTGAGGCCTAAAACTGCTGTTTAAAAGTAAAAACTAAAATCCAAGCTTTCGCCGATCAACATAATCGCCGATCTAATGATGGAGTGTCTCTAAACAAAGGACCTCTAAAAGCGCTAGGAATAAAATAGAATGTTAAAATAGAAGGTCTGCGAATTCAGTACATTCTTCTCGGGAATTGAGTGTGGGCTTGTACTTTCTAATGTAAAATGCTTCATAGAGGCGTAGATTAGCGAGGTCGTTTTTGCTCATGATTATCGTGACTTCAATGCCTTTGTAGTCTTCGTTCTGGCAGGAATGGATGTGTTTTTTAACAGAGGAGTTTGCGTTATAGGTATGTTCTCTCACGCGATCATGGATGAAGCGTGTGGTGCTACCAATGTATTGTTTATTGGATAACCTCAGAAACAATAGTACCAGTTACTACACCTCAGATGATAATTTACCCAACCCAATAAATACAGCTTCCAACCGCAACGACAACGGTGACACAAGCAACACCCAGTCCCCAAAGACATCAAATGAAGCCAGCTCTATATCAGCTTCCAACCGCGACAACAACGGTGAGACAAGCAACACCCAGTCCCCAAAGACAACAAATGAAGTGGAACTAGTCACTGACCTCACACATAACCTTAACACCCAAGAAATCAACCTTCTATCCAAAGGCCCCAAGTTCAGCCTCTCCCATGGAGTAAATGAACACACAATCACGAGCATCAATATTGCGTTCTACCGACTAGCAAACCAAATATGATGGAAACATTATCGCAAGTCAAACCCTCAAAAGTCAGATTTTCTCACCTATCCACAGACCCGACACATCTACAGACCCCAGTCTGAAGACGTACTGGAAAACAAGCTGCAGAGGATTCACCATAAACTCCAAGTCGTTCTCAATGCGCTACAACCCCAACCGAAGTGGTCGAATATTGACGAAACAGACAAGAAAACTATAAAAGAAGTCAAAGAGAAGAACTACGTATGTCTCCCCAGTAATAAAGGCACCAAATTCTGCGTGATACAACAAGACACATACACACGGGTCGCCCTTGATCACCTTAGTGACATCAACACCTACCAAAAAGTGCCCCGCATGACAGCCAAGACCGTTGAAAATAAAGTTAACGCAGCCTGGACAGATGCTCCTCAAATACATCTGCCAAACAACACCTAAACACATTCGATGACATCCTTCGCCTCAAAATTAGATTATAGATTTATCTTCCTTCTCATTTCTTTTTCTTTCCTTTTCTTAATCTCTTCCTACTGAATTACCTTATGTTTGTTTTCCTCTGCCCACCTCGACCAAGCTATATGCGAGCAGAGGAAGTTGATGTGTTTATGTATAATTTTTTATTTATTTTGTAACTCTTACCTGAATATCAATAAACAGAACAATAAAGAGAAAACAGAACAGGAGGGATTATTGTAAGCTTTATTTTCTACCTCTCACTTAGTAATAAAAAAAATATGTCTTGATAAAATATTTTTAGTCCATTGTTTGCAACTCAATAAACCTTCTTTCCTAAAGGCGTACATGTATTTGAAGTGAGTGAAGACACCTTGAATTCAACCACTGTCCTCTAATAATTATTGTACTTTTCTCATCAGACATGGCTGTGGCCATTTACGTGTTAAAGGTGTGATAAGTTGTCCCCCAATGGATTCAATACCATTGTTGCTTGTTCGCTGTAACTGCAATGTAGAATGCCATGACTTCCGGTTGATCCAAACACATAAAAACCAGTAGTGCGAGAGAATTCATTTGGACAACAGCGAGTCAAATGCTTAATCTAGAAAACGAGCTCCTGACTTCACCGCAAATGTCTGATGAAGATATTTTAGCCACCGTTGTCGGAGATTCGACGGAAAGCAAAAGCGTATGTAGCGATGAGGAAGATGAGGGCGAGGGCGAGGACGAGAAACTAGTATTGACTAAAGAGGCAGCGCAATGTTTCAAAAAATGCTTGTCATGGATGGAATCACAGAACGATATTGACCCTGTGCAGTTAATGCAGCTAAGATGAATGATGGACTTTGCAATGCGATCAAGCTACAAGTCTTTGAAGCAAACAAACATGCTTGAACATTTTAGACCTTAGTTTGTAAATACCTGAACTGAAAGTTTTTATTTGAAAATACATACAGGCTGTGTAGATTTCACAATTAAAATGATGTTTTCATTGCTGTATACCTTTTGTTTACATTTCTATGTCATTGATATTCATATTTTTTATTATCCGGACTATTTACCGAGGTCCCGACGAGTCCGGATAATCAAGGTTGGACTGTAACGCTTTCTCTTTGCTGATCAATGCTTAACTTTAAGAAATAACTGTTTTGGAGGGAGGCAAAATCGACGAAACTCTGTTATTTTAATGAAAGCTCAATGCTGCATGCATGAATGGTTTTGAAGAACTTAAATGTTGCAGCTTTATTGAGGCCTTCCAATACTTAGAACATAGAAAAAAGTGCTAATTGACAAGAAATTAGTCATTTTGAGGGGAAAATACCAATTGAATCAAGTGTAGACTGATTTTCCATGGTGGCAGGGAAACGCTTGTTAATGGCTCAAGTCCTAATGGGCTCGAAAAATCCGCTAGCCTGACTCCCAGGGCTAGCAAAAGTTTTCGTTTGGCTAGTGAAAAAAGTACTTTGCTGGCCCAGTGTGCTAGCACTACAAAAGCCCAGTTCTCAAATTGACCAGCAAGATCACCATTGAAATGTTTAGGAAAGGTAATTATTTCTCATGCAATTCAGTAATTACATGAAAAGTCAAGCTCAGGACTATCTATTACGACCTATGCCGCAAAGGAATTAAAAAGCATTTTTTAACTAGCCGGTGAGTATGCAATTTAAAAATAACTGATATATTCGCCGGCATTCTATGTGGACGGCAGAAGTCTGGGAAGCATTTGGCCGACTTGAAGATGCACAAGTGAAATCCGATGTTGTGAATGCATTTCGCTTTGTTTCTTTCAATGAACCTCTTAAGCTTTGGCTTTACCAAACAGGGAAACAAAAGAGATGGTGGTACTGAAGATTAGCGTACGTAAATGGAGTGCCAATGGGCCAGCTGATGGAATTCGTATAGGTAATCACATGATTTCGAGTGCAATTTGGGATAAATAAGCACGAGTAAATTTTTTCAAAGACTCACAAAATTGCACGAGCCCGTAGGGCGAGTGCAATTTGTGGTCTTTGAAAAAATTTACAAGTGCTTATTTATTCCAAATTGCACGAGAAAAATCATGTGATTACTTATTAATAATATACATGAAAAAATTGCGAGATAGCTTCTTAACGTTGCAGAAGCAACGCAACGAAGCTAAGGTGAACCAAAACAACAGTTTTCTCGATGTTTTTAAAGCGTTTTTAGCTGTGAAAACTGGCTAAACAATTACAGGCTATAGCTACAAGGCTACTTTGTTTGCTAAGTGTCTATCAAGCGCTGTAATCATTACCTTCAGGCTTTCTAGTTCGTTATCTTCGCCTTGTTTGTCCTTGTTTGTTTATTAATCTCGGCGTCACTCCATCAACGGACTCGTAATTCCAATTACGTCGGTAATTCCCTTCTCTGGACACCACTGTTTCCAAACAGACAGCTAAAATACAGTGCTTTTCGCCGCCGTTTCTCCTTTTTAGAGCTGTTCTGCAGCTTCTCTGCTGTTATTGCGGTCACGAAGAAAGAAAACCTGCTCAAAAAGCCAGCCATTGTTTTGGCTCGCAGAGTCGCTTGCAGCTCTTCAGACTTTGCGCCATTCAGAGGCCGCGTTTGATTGGCTCAATCGCAGCGCCTTTGTTTATCAACCAATCAGAATCCTCAGTTTTTTACCTTGTTTTGCACTGTATTTCCTTTTTTCTGCACCGTATTACCTTTTTTCTGCACCGGTGTTTCCTAAAAACTGCATTACTCTTAGCCAATCAGAATCGAGAAATTTTTTCTTGTATATTATTAAGACTGAAACCAAGAAGTATCTTAAGCAGCAAAAACGTTCATTTCTTCCATAGTCGAAAAAAAAAAAGGTAGTGGATGAAAAATTATGAGTCGAAAAGTGTGATCGAAAGTTGATATTGTAAGCTATAAGCATTCTTGATGTGTACTTTAGCAAAGTGGCCCACATAACAAATGTGCGGTTGGCTAGAGCTCTCAGGCTCTGGGCTAGTAAAGTAGGACTTAACAAAAATTTTCGAGCCCTGAGCTTTGAAGAAACAAAGTTTATTTCAAATTATAATGTCCGTGATCTTTTTCAGTCTATTGTAGTGAAACCTCCCTCCATAGAATTCGCTCATGTCACATAATTGTTTTCGTTTGTGTAACTTTACCATTTGAATTACCACTACACAAAGAAGACCAGGAAACAAACAGTATAAAGCAAAAAATCAAAAAATGGAGTGAAACGTGATGAAAGACTGCAGTTCGCACAAGTAGCGCGAAATGAACATCTATAGTTTGCAAAATTTGAATAACACAAAAAACAAGCAATTGCACGCTAAATGTTTACATTTAAAATGGCTACAAATCTAAAAAGGTCACTGAAACTATGATCTGTTGGTCCAAACTGGATTAATCTGCGAGCAGACGTGAAATAATTGTGTAACAGGAAAAAACACCCACTCGTTTGCATACAGTAGCAAAACACGCATTTTGTCAGCCGAAGTTTGTTCGAAATTAATATTAATTTTTGTTCGAAGTGCAGCAGCTCAGAACGAAGACGAAATAAGCTTTATTTTTCATAGGCTGTCAAAGATCCAAAATCCTTCCACCATGAAAATCATCGAAAGCGTATTTCACTGGAGATGATTTATCATTCTTCTCGCAGCGTTAGCTTTGACACAAAATAATCTTTCACTGTTTCAATTGTAAGACACGAAAATCAATCTTCAGGAATTCTCTTTATGGTTACGGCGCTTGATTTCCCTGTATTTTTTCAACACAAACAACCCGGCTTAGTCCAAACTCGTTGTTGAGCACAATATGAGGAAAGCGACTGGAAAGCAACTAAACGTAGAGATGGCGTGCTCAGCCAATCAGGAGCGACTATTTTCGCCGCTCGACCAATCAGGAATAATGTTTTCGCTGTCAACATGGGGTATCCTTTGCAAACTTGCCTTTCAACAGCACACTGAATGTTTATACATACGTGACTACATCTGCCATTTGCTTCTTGGCAGTAGCGATTGAATTTTGTACTGCATCACCCCGCTAACCCATTAAAGAACAGTGAGCAAGTGCTAAGAGGTTTTAGAAAGTTCAGTTTTATGTTCGATTAAATACCAACTTTCCTTCCAAAACTAGCAAAGGCAAATTACATTTGATATGAACTCTGCGTAAACAGTTGAATGAATTTTCCGCGGTGCGCTTGAGTGGCACAATTGGCTCGAGCAAACTCTTAAAATCACAAAAAGGGTGGAAATCCATCGACAGTACTTGGGTCTACTTGAGCAAGGACACGGTAAGTTGCAAAAAATTAGCCTAGTGGACACGGCTTGCATGTCATTTCACTCACTTGCATGCCATTTTGCCTAACAGCGTGTCATTTCACCCGGCAGTGAGCTCGGCACATTTCATTGTTAGATTGGACACGCTGCTTTGTTTTTACCGTGCAATAAACACAAAAGGAAATTTTTAATTAACTGTGTCGTGTGACACACTCCTGGCAAACTGGTGTGTCATTTCGCTCACTGTGTATTGTTTAGTGTGTCATTTTTGCGTGCCCGTGCATTCACCTTTTTACCTGTTTTCCTGTGGAGGGTCACAAATATAGATAGTGAGAAGCATAGCCAATCAGAGAATGACATTTGTGATAGAATGGTAGGAGATGTATACTAATTTATATTGTATAAAATAAAAGTTCTAAACCAAGCTGGCGATAGGCCATTTCCGAATTACCTCTGGCCTCTTTCTTCAAAGTGAGTCCTGGTGCTCATCCTTTCATATGAAAATAAGTTTTCATTTACATCCAAATTAAGCTCATTTTCATAGGAATGGTTTGAGCACCAGGCCTCGCTTTTAAAAAGAGGGTAAAGGCAATTCAGAAATGGCCTATTATGTTCTACATGAAAACCTCATGAAAATATTAGCAGGGTAATTAAGTTCGCAGGCAAAAGTTGATTTTTTTTTTTGTGGTTTTCATTATCAGTCCAAATCCAGTTTTTTTTATATATACCTGTATGATGTTGTTTGCTGGTGATGGTTTTTCCCTTACCACATTCTTTTTTTGTTTTATTCTAGCTGCCATGTTAGCCACCCAGCTCAATGACTTAGTGATATCCAAAGATATAGATGTGAAAGCTGTTGTTCAGTTGGATAAGTACATCTGTAATATCATTCAGGAAACAAGGTAGGTTAATTAATTTTAATGCTGTAGTATACTTATTATGTTGCAAGGCTGTGCTCTAAGTAAAATTTTTGGGAGCCCAAAACTCTGAACCTTCGAAATCCAGGGTGCCCAGCATAATAATTATGTGAAAAAACTTGCAGTCAATGTATTGCTATCAGAACAACAACAATAATAATAATAATTATAATAATAATAGTAGTAATAATAATAATAATAATAATAATAATAACAGGGTTCGAGACTAACTTTTTGTCTTACTAGCCCAGTGGCTAGTGACAGGTTTGATTCACTAGCCAAAACAAATGTTTCACTAGCCAGACTTCCTTGCCCTGGAGACATTAATCCTGTCAAGCAGTTTCAGTTAGATAGTATTTTGGTGTTTCAATCATCTGTGTGTTGTCACCGGCACGTGATGAAAAGAGGAACACTTTCAAAACCTTGCTTTCAAAGAAATAAATCGTCAGTAAACGGCAGATCATAAGCACCATTTCATAACAAATTCAGCATTGATAACACAGGGTGTTTTCCATTTTCAATCAATGAAAAGAGAAACACCTTAGAACTTTGCTTTCAAAGAAATAACTGGTCAATAAACCGTGCTTCGTAAGCACTTTAATTTACAACGACATTCATCTTATAATAATAAGTATTTTGCCATCTCAATTGTCTCTGTGTGCCTTGTAGAACCAGAGATATCACATTTTTGTTTGTCATAACGGCAAAAATTCATGTGCCAAAAAAAAACTCTATAAATTTTCTACTTGTCAACAATCGTTAAGCATTGCATCTGCATCTACGTTGTTCGCTGCTCTTCGAAAGTGCTTATATGGCAGTGGAGACACCAAGTGTTAACAAGAGGTCACACAGTGTCACACAATCCTGTTAAGACAAGAATTACCTCTGTCGCAGCAGCCGGGTTGTTTGGACGGGAAAAATGAGGCAAATCTCAATGACCAGCAGCAAATTGGGGAAATGTTGGGGAAGCAGTTTGTATGTCTTTCATTGCTTTAGTATGCGCTTGCACGACTCAATTTCCTTTTGTCATACATTAGAAATTAATTTTCATTTGGTTTCCCTCTGGTCCTCCATTGTGCTTAGAAGTTTTCACTAGCCAATATGGCTAGTGAAGTGCAAAATCCATTAGCCAAAATGGAATTTTTACTAGTCTGTGACTAGTTGGCTACTGTTAGTCTCAAGCCCTGTAATAATAATAATAATAATAATAATAATAATAATAATAATAATAATAATAATAATAATAATAATAATAATCACTTTAAGACTCAAATGTATTTAGCCGAGAACAGATGCTCTACTAATTGGGGAGACTAAAATCAACTCTAAATAAATCAAATGAAATCAAATGTTGGTTTTTGGGGAGAGGGGAAAACTCGTGTACTTGGAGAAAAACCTCTCAGAGCAGAGAAGGGAGCCAACAAACTCGGCCCACTTATGACGCCAAGTCCGGGAATCAAACCTGGGACACATTGGTGGAAGATGAATGCTCTCACCACTACAGCAACTCTGCTCCCCAACATTTACAATCACTCATGCATCGATAGTTCGATTTATCGTTACACCCTTATGTATGATAGTTTCTCTTTCAGCCCTTAATGTTTACTTTTTAATTACTGCCAAATTGGTATTTGTCTGATGGTATCATGCTACATATTGCTGTACAGTTCTCAATATCATTGCAGACTTACATGGAATGACAGATTTTGTTCGTAGCTTTTTGTTTTCTTGTTTTGATTGAAGTGAATAAATTGTTTGTTGCAAATGTTTTATTAAATAAATAAAAGCCTGCAGTAACCCTTAACAGATGATGAAATGTGACTTTGGCAGGTGTTAAAGCTAGCATGTTTCTGAAACAAAAGTCATGGCAAGTTTACCGTTTTGAAAATGTAAGATAATTATCTGCAAGCTTATTAGATAACATAACATTTTGCTGATGCTTATTTCCAAGTTCCCACTATACAGTGTAAGTGCTTTGAAACAAACCACTGGAATCTACTCAAATTTGTGCACGCTGTTTTGTAGGAAAGTTCTCATTGTTCTGGAAGTGTCTCTGTTAAGACCTGCCAGTGAAGTGAAGGGCAAGATTGGAGACCCAAAGCCTATTAATGCAGAGTCCAAAATGAATCAAAACCAGCAGCAACCACAACATAACATGTCAGGTATGGTCAAATTCTCAGCTGATCAAACTATGCTTTTTGAAATATTTTTAATGCCTTCAGAAGAAAACAGTTGTCTTGTACAGGCTTTACTGCACACACATGTATTTGCCATGTGCTGAGTGACATACCTTAATGTATTCTGAAGGTTCGCGCTGTGGGCAGTGCCTACAGTATCATTAAAGTCCATGTATAAGCCACACTTTTTTAAGCGGCTGTCACTATGGTGACAAGCTACTTCTAGTAATACATGTACCTTTTTTAAATGGCCATTGCTATGGCGACGAGCCCCTTCTAGTAATACCCATTTTTTTAAAGTGGCCATTGCTATGGCGACGAGCCGCTTGTAATACACGTTTGTTTGTTTGTTTTTTTGTAGTTTTCTTTTCGTCGTGGTGTCTGTCACCAGCCCCAGACTCCCACTCGGCCAAATAAATAATTCTGGAGATAAAGAAAGAAGGAGAGATAGTTCTTGACTTCTGCAGGGTTGGAAGCTGCTACCATTGAGAAACAATGTGAGGGCACTTATCGATAGTGCCATTCCGAGATGAGATATTTTTGAGGGAGAATTTTAACAGATTTAACATCTCATAGCAAACAAATTCCTTTGAGAGCGTTTCATTTCGGAATCGAACATACCTTCATGAAAATGTTGCAGTTTAGATCAGGCAAATTCTTCGGTTTCGTTGAACCAGAGTGGCGGTCATTTGGTGTTTTCACAACCTAAACTGCTCTGGATAATCAGAAGTCCAAATCAATGAATGCAAGTGTGGTGATCCTTTCATTTGGAACTCAATTCTCAGTGCATAGTAGATGACATTACCGATTGGCTTCTCAGCACTTAGTAACACATCTTTGAAAAGACTTTCTACTCTGTACTGGAAGTGCTTGACAACAATGACAAGATTGAGATTAAAAAGAGAGCATTTTTTCATTTTATGACATTTTTTCTATTTGCTCATTGGTCATTTCTTGTCCATTAACTCCTCAACCAAATGCGGACCCCAAGCTGCTGACCATGGCAATCACCTCAAACATGAATCTCTGCCAATATGGGGGACTGCTTGGAATGTTCCTTAAATACAATTATGCTTCGTCCTTAGAGATTAAGGTTATGTTCATTATATCTAAACTGTGATGCTGTTAGTGCTTGGCCATGAAGTTTTCTGAGAGCAATGCTAATGCTGACACTTTTTTCTGTTCTATGATAAACTGTGCAAAGAAAGGGATATTCTGGGTTCATTGCAAATCTACCAGTGCTGTAATGTAGCAATCGTGTGTTAAAACATTTAACCAGACTTAATTTGAATTTTCTCTGTATAACCAAATCTGCCTCTTGCTAAAAGTGCTGGAAATGCTAATTCCTCGCAGTACTTGTCTGTCAAAACACACTGGGTGCAACGTCTTAGATTTCGTTACCATAAGATTTGGAGACTTGTTCGTCGTCTGATATCACAGGGTAATCTGGAATAACAGGCTGTAAACACGCCTCACACATTGCTGATCTATGCTCATTAAGCGGATCTTATTTCATCCAACCATCGTCCCCATCATGATCATCAGCTTTTCCTGTTTTTGCACAATCACCTGTGGAAGACTGGAAGTCAATGACATCACTTTCATCATCATTGTTTCCCATGCTTGTAAGTTTGTGGTTAATATTGCAAAGATTAATAATGGTGTTTTCATATAATGGGTTATTAGCTTGAAGCCACTGCAGGGCATGCATTACAACCAGTGGGCGCAATGCCTGGAAATATACGTGTCCTCTAAAGTGCAATTTCCTTTTCAGCTTAACTAGGAGCATTAATGAGCATTTAATTGTAAACTGCGTTATAAGCAGTCTGGCAAAAGTCCCCCGGCCAGTGTTGTAAAGCGCATTAGATCATTGCGTCATGGTAATGCGCTATAGAAATTGATAGAATTATTATTTTATTATAGAACCGTCTGATGGGCGTGGCAAAACTCTCTTCACAGTTAACAGGGACGTTGCAAATTGCTCCTTTGATTTACCGTTTTCTACCTTTTGGCATAATGACGATTTTTTCAAATACCATCCACTGGGAAATCAATATCTGTTCAAGCTTTTCTAAACTAGCTAGCTCAGGTGGTATGTCATCAACTGCGAGATTGTTATCTACTGCTTGACAGGGAGTTTTGTTCTTTATACTGCGATGGGAAGTGTGACAAATGTACATATTTTCATCAAATGACAACACGGTTGTAAACAAACGCAACTTTGAACTATATTTATATCTGTTTAACTCAATTACACCTTTTCTATACGAGTCTATTACAGTCGTTACAAATATAGTAAGGACCATCTGTGACAGCATGATTGAATTGCTCAATGTAATAGTGCAAGGAATGTCTTACTGAGGATTTTTCTTTGTATTGTCTTTCATCTGGGTGCATTGATTTGCATTTTTTAGCACTTGTTTCTCTCAGACGATTGTACATGTTTGGGTTGTATTCTTCCATGCGCTTGTACTTCTGTGCATTTTCTTCCGTCATAAGATTGTATTTTTCAGGGTCATTTTCTTTCATGCGCTTGTACTTCTGTGCATTTTCTTCACTCATAAGATTGTACTTTTCAGGGTCATTTTCTTTCATGCGCTTGTGCTTCTGTGCATTTTCTCCCCTCATAAGATTCTATTTTTCAGTGAGGGTCATTTTCTTTCATGCGCTTGTACTTCTGAGCATTTTCACATTTTCATTTTCAGCATTTTTATTACAAAAACCCACTCCCAAACGGGGGACTTATTAGAGAGGGGGGAATAGAGCTTTTACGGTATAAGACTGTATTTCTCAGGATTCTGTCGTGTATCTGTACCCTTCAGCTTTTCGAATATTCGATTGTCTCTTCGTATCTGGTTCCATGGTCATGTACTTTTCAGCTCGATGATCTGAAGACGCTCTCTTTTTTGCTGGTTCTATTCCAGCGCGATATTGCCGCTTCTGATATTCATAATTCTTTTTCTGCTTTGCCGATTTGTGCCTACGGATGACAAGCTGGATTTCTGCTTTGGATAATTTACAACTGCATCGAATAAACTGTATTCTATATGATGTTTCCTGCAGTCTTTCTCTATGTACTATCACCCCACAGGCACAGTGGATTGCTTTGGTGCTATCTTGAAATGCTTCGTAAAAATAACCTCGTTTTTTCATATCATCAATTCCTAACAAAGAATAACCTATCTTACTTAAACTTTCTCTTTTCAAAATGCAGGCAAAACGATAACCGCTTAATAAAATCACAAACAACCCATTGTTGTTTTCTTGATTTGCTTCTACAAAAGGTTTTATCTCTTCAAAGAGAAACTGTGCTTCTGGTTTTACAACTCCTCCCTATACCTTATTAAAATCAACTTTTACGCTTGCACCTGAAATTGAGAGAGGATTTGGAAGGTCAGATAATGTGCAATGCCTTTTCAGTGTCAGTTTTTCATAATGTTCGTTTGCATTTTCAGTAACAGATTCCAGTGTGTTTTCATCCCAACATCAAATTCCTTTAATGACCGAGAAGCAAATGGCGTAGAAAGATACGAAACAACAGTTTTTACACAAGCATCGAGTATCACGTTCCTCCTGAAGTATCATTTTAGCAAATTCAGTATTTAATCTGTTTAATGGTGCTGAAATATTGCTTGCACCCTGATAGACATTTTGTTACCAATTGATTTGTTAAAATTTCGACACCTTTAAGCTCGAATAAGGCATCATTCCTTCCCGAGCACATGGTCTCAAAATAGAACAACAGGTGGTCAAGAGAATCTAACTCTATATGAGAATGAATATATGAAAATCATATATTTGAACTGCGGATTTAATGATTAAATATGTGACTGATCATCGCAGTTACCGACTGAGCCGAGCATTCAAATATATGATTTTCATATATTCATTCTCATATATTCACCACTCACTCACGGGTATATTACGAACCAACAAAACGACCAGCTCCCAGATGGCTTGTTAGCTCAGTCGGTAGAGCGCTACACCGGTATCGCACAGGTCGTGGGTTCGAGTCCCGTACAAGCCTGAATTTTTTTCAGCCTTTATTTTCACTGCTGCTTAAGTAGTGTTCATAACTGCGATGATCAGTCACATATTTAAGAATCTAACTCTATTAGCACGCAAGTTCATACCTACCAAATTTCGACTGTGTGAGTCAAAGACTTTGAAAATCGCGTCACTCGTTTTAAAAATAGCCACTGTTAACATTGTTACAGTTAATATGAATGACGTAATAGTTTTCAAGTAATGATTCAAATGCTTGTCTCAGAGGTGCGTAGTTGCTTTCTTCTATTGTATAGTCATTTGCACGAAATATGTTTCCAAAGTATTTTTCACTATAATTCAAATTGTAAGTCGCGTCACCCGAGCAAATCATGTCAGGAACTTCCGTCAACAGCAAATACTCATGTTGTGCCGAGTGCGACAGGTGAGCATACAACTCATTACCAATGTTCTCTATTTGAACGAGGCCTGATGGTGATCTCATTGAACGTGTAGAATTGAAATTCTGCACGACGTCTACTCCGACCACCGAGTTCTCACGTGTAAATTGAACTTGGTGAAACCACCTCGCTCCAAAATTCTCGTGACCTGCCGGAACAATAAAACCTTTGACTCGGATCGGTTTAGGCTTGACCTGACAGATGCACTGTCGCAACTGATTCTCGACCAAGATATCTCAGTTGATACATATAATGCTACTCTTGGGGAAGTCTACAATGCTCATTTTCCACTTCAGACGAGATGGGCAACCCATCGGCCTTGTTCTGCTTGGTACACATCTGATCTTTGGGCCATGAAATGCGAGAAACGACAAGCAACTTTTTGCGTGAATCAGCTAAGTGTAGTTACTATAGACAGAAAATTGAAATTTCGAACACTAAACAGCTTTTTAGAATGATTGATGGTTTTTTCGCCGCAAGATCACCAGTATTACCGACACATGATTCACTAGCCCAGCTTGTTGAAAATTTCAACGACTTTTTCATCCAAAGAATTCACGGCTTAAGACGAGAGTGGGACAGAGTCTCTAAAGCTACCACCTGTCCCTTTATGACTGACATGGAAGCTTCTCAAGTAAGTCTTTCCGAGTTTAGCCAAGTCAGCTCTACTATGATTCATCATGTTATAAAAGCCTTGTCAACGAAATCTTGTCCTTTGGATCCTATGCCAACCCGACTGCTTAAAGATCATCTGGACCTTATTGTGCCTGTTGTTACGGATATCGTCAACGAATCATTGTCGACGGCTGTGTTTCCAACTTGTCTCAAACATTCCCTTATACGTCCACTTATGAAAAAACAAGATCTTGATCGGGAGAACCTGAAGAACTACTGACCTATAGCGAACATTCCCTTCCTATCTAAAGTCATCGAAAAAGCTGTGGTGGCACAGATAAATCTTTATTTGGAAACTAACAAGCTTATTCCAACTTTGCAGCCTGCGTATCGTAAGCACCACTCCACGGAAACCGCATTATTGCGTGTTCTGGATGACATCTTGACGTCTCTAGATCATCGTGAAGATGTTGTCCTGGTTATGTTAGATTTGTCGGCTGCCTTCGATACGTTAGATCAAGAAATTCCTCGCCCTGTAGATTTTGGTGTTCCCCAAGGGTCAATATTTGGGCCGCTTCTCTTCAGTTTATATGTTGCGCCCCTCCAAGATATAGTTGCTGCGAATAACCTCAACTCCATGTTCTATGCTGACCACTCGCAACTTTATATTGCCATAAGACCCAACGATCAATCCTCGGCATTAGCTACTCTGCGAAATTGTGTGAATGCCGTTATAAACTGGAACACGCAAAACATGTTGCTTTGTAACCCTGGAAAACGCGAAGTTATCCAATTTACCTCTCGCTTTGTTCGAAACCCTGTCCTTTCTCAATTTTCGTTTGGTAACACGACAATTGAACTGTCTGATAAAGTAAGGGACTTAGGTGTCATACTGGACAAGGAACTTAAGACAGCATGTTAATGATACTTACAAAAAAGCTATTTCTGCAATAAGATCAATTAGTCGAATCAGAAAGTACATGTCCCAAAGTAATCTTAAACGTATTGTAAATGCTTTTTTGATTTCGCGGATCGATTATTGTAATAGTATTCTCTATGGATGTACTACGGTTGAGCACGAAAAACTGCAACGGGTTATTTATTATTTATTTACTATAGCTTTTACTGGGTACAGGACTACCGAGTAGGGGTAGGCACGAACGGGACTCCTAGGTCCCATGCAGGGTGCCCCCCGTCCCCGTCAAAACATCGCAGCTCGTTTAATCACTGACTGATCCGCCTAGATTAGCCAGTGCTATTTGCGGATCAGTCACGTTTGTAAATGTGTTGTTGAAATCTTAATTAAAGATCATTATCATCATCATCATCATCATGATCATCATCATCACAGGAAGCAGTCGGAGAGACCGTATTACCCCAGTGCTTAAGAACCTGCACTGGCTTCCTGTTAGGTCTCGTATTACTTTTAAGAGTTTACTCTTAACCTACAAAATTCTGAATGAACAATCGCCTAGTTGTCTTACTTCGCTTATCAGTTCCTATAAACCAGTTCGTTCTTTACGTTCATCCGATGATTTACTTTTACAAGTTCTGAACGTCAAGACAGCCGCCTATGGTCAAAGAACTTTCTCTTTTTGTGCCCCCAAACTATGGAACGGGCTGCCCAAATCTTTAAAACGGTCTTAACCCTTAGATAGTTAGACGATTCTACTTATTATTTTTCGTTACATAAGATTAGATATATAATTGAGATTTCAGCTTCCCTCTGTAAGCGCATTGAGAATTTTAAATGCGCTGACAAATACTTTGCTATTATATATATAATAAAGCTGCCAAACTCATTGCAACACACTGACTTCCTGCATTAGGACGAAAAACAATGCTGTCTCCCTGACAAAAAATATGGTGCGCAAATAGTTTTCAGTGGATGAACTACATAAGATCCAGGGTTACTCTCTATGTCAGAAGATAGCTTGGCAGTGACATGTGTCATTTTATGATTGACACCTTTGTAAACAACTCTGGCACTTTAGGGCACTAATTAGTTCTCACTATATCGTGCCCCTCTCCATTCTGTTTTTTTTATCTTGTATTTATTACTAAAGTAATCCTTAACATAATCTGAATGGAGAAAACAATAAAATGAAAAAATGAAAATGAAAAAACTCTGGCACTATGGAAAGGGAAAGATAAGATTAAACGCCTTGCGCTTATCAGTGATTACAAGGATGGAGGTCTACGTATGCCTCACATTGAATCCGTAATTACCACACAACGCATAATGACTCTCAAAAAATTTACAGAGAGCTATTTCAGCCCTTGGAAAGCTGTTCTATCCTATTTTTTAAGAGATTATGGGGGCCATTTTATTTTGCGCTGTAACTTCAATCCCTCTGATATCTCGTGCGACCACTTCCCAAGTTTTTATCGAGATACCTTAACTGCATGGTCCACTATCAATGATAAGCGAATCTCATCCAGCAATCAGGTCTTTGATGAAATATTATGGAACAATCAGTTTCTACGCATTGATAATAAACCAGTTTTTAGCAAAAAGTTCTTCGCAAAAGAAATCATTCATGTCGGCGACATTTTATCACATGATGGTAGGTTGTTATCATGCGACCACTTCAGAGGTAAAGGATTTAATTTTAACGACTATTTGTTACTCTTAGGCCTGTCACAGGCTCTTCCCGATTCGTGGAGAAATTTACAACATACAGACAACAATGCCAAAATTCACCTAAACCAAAGAAATAAAGATTTATCTTTAAAGCTCAGTGACGAGGTTGTCAGCGTATCCGCTTTAACTTCTAAGAAGTTGTATTGGTCGTTAGTTGTGCAAAAATGCGTCCTTCCTACTGCTAAACAAAAATACGAAACCTTGTTTCCCAATCACAAAATTAATTGGGATCTTATCTATTTAATCCCTTTCAAGGTAACTCTTGACGTTAAAACAAGATGTTTCCAGTTCAATCTTTTATATCGAATTATATATACTAATAAGCTTCCATACAAAATGAATCACCGATTCGGATTTGTGCACTTTCTATGAAGAAACAGCAGAATCTCTCGAGCATTTATTCTTTGATTGCAAGATTAGTCAGGATTTTTGGAGTTCAGTGTTTCTTTGGCTAAACGACCTTCATTTTGGATTGGGTCAGCGGTCATGGAAGAAGATGGCCGTGTCAGTTCTAGCTCTGTTAACTTTCCGTAAATTTTGCTTTATTTTCTTTACATTCTGTTACTTTTCTCTGCTATTACTGTAATTTTGAGTTACGTGTGTATGTGTTCGTGTAATATTTTACAGTCTGCCAATATGAGTGCGTCAAAGAAAGGCAAGAAGCAAGATGTATCTTCAAGCGACGATGGTTTCGAATCATATGTAAGAGACTGTCTGCAAGCCATACGCCAGGACATTGAGGAAATTAAAATTCCTTTACAACCAAGGAAAATTTAAAGAAGATCTGCAGGCGGTGAAAAAGAAGTTGGACCGTACAGAAAAGTCTTTAAAGGACAAATTCGAAGCCTTGGAAGGTGAGGTCCATGAGGCAATGGTTAAATTTTCAACCTTGGAGAGTGAACTTGACAAGCACGCTAAAAATGTCGGCCTACTGCAGGAAAGACTATTACAAATGGAAAGATACTCGAGGCAGTATAATCTAAGGTTCTTTAATATTCCGGAAGACTCAAGCGAGGACTGTATAAAAAAGTTGCAATCCATACTCTCTGATGACTTGGGAATCGAAACTTCAATTGAAAATGCACATAGAATTGGTGGACCACGGACCGACGATGGAGCTGATGCAAGACCTATCATTGCAAAGTTTATTTATCGTCCTGAACGTTTCCGTGTAATCCAGAGGAAAAGAGATCTTAAGAATGGCGTAAGGGTATCTGAGGATTTGATATGGGAAGACCGGCAGATGAAAAAGAAGCTCAAAGATGTCATGAAGCAAGCTTATGATGAGGGAAAGAAACCACGCTTTCGCAATGGTAACTTGTATATTGACGGTGTGCTATATAAAAATGGATCATAAATTTCTCTTTTGTTCTTGTTACTATTTGCTAATTAGGATTTCTTATTTACTTTCTTATAAATGGTTGGTAAGGAAAATGATCCTGATTTGAACTTGTTATCATTTAATGATCATGGCATTTTTACACTAGAAGAGCTAAATGAATTATTTCCAGTCGTTAAACCACTAACGTCTGTTATTCATTTGAATATTAGAAGCTTAAACCAACACTTTTCTGAACTTTGCAACTTGATTGACTCCACCCCCTTTGCTTTTGATTTCATTGGTTGCTCCGAGACATGGCTCTCGCCTTATGCAAATCTAGACGATTATATAATTCCAGGATACGTGCTTGTCACATAATCGTGAATTCTCAGTACAGTAGCTATGTGTATATTGGTAGCTGTAACTGGGTACAAAGTTATGTATCGATGTATGTAGGTATAATGTAATGTAAGTCACTCTGTGTAACGATTGTGTACATAATTAAAGTTTTGTTAAAAAAAAAAAAAAAACTAGTAACCAACTCCTTGACTTCAACTTCAATTCACTTATTTATTTATCTCATTGCTTCTTACTCTGGCCGAGCGGGGTACGGGGCGACTGACGGACAAGACGACGAGGGAAAAAACGGGTACTGCTAGAGGCGGCGCGATGCCATAACGACGGTAATTTAAAATAAACGTGTAATGCTGGAAGCGGTGCGTCGCCATAGCGACGGCCGCTTAAAAATAAAAAAAAAACGTTTATTATAAGAAGCGACATGGCGTTGGCCGCTTAATAATACAATCACACCTAAGTAATAACTGCCCAAGTGATTGACAAAAGTACACAAAGTTATTTCACGTTTTCATGTGACTCCACTTCGCCAGAGCGCAAAACTTTATTCTTCAGGCTCTTAATCAAATTCACTTCAATTCTTCTGTGCACCACTGTTTGCGTGACACTTCAAAATGGCATAGTTCCTGATTCGTGGGGCTTAAAACATAAAAAAAAAAAAAACACCAATGCTTGGGAAACACAGGCACAGGAGGCTACCATGTCTCCCGTAATCTTGTCTCTAGGGTCCCTACTTTCAGGGCTCATCGACACAAGGATTCCAAGTATAAACGACGAATCTCGTGACTTTGATCTTTTTCACATTAATTATTGCGTCCCACTTTTTCCAGCTGTGTGCTTTTTCTGTATTGCGTAGAAATGTTTCAAATCATTATTTTATGACCAATAAAAATGGCATATAAAAAAGATATTAGCTTCGTTAGTCTAATATGTAAGAGGGTGCTCATTGCGTCATTTACAGGTTACAAATTTGCTAGCTTCCTTAGTGTGTAGGATAGTAGGAACGGGATTCCGGCCAGTGGTCAGTCGCATTCCAGAGCTAACTGAAATAAATCGCAAAAATTTAAAACTTGACAAACTTGTCAAGTTTGTGTGCACCCGGTTGGGCAATTTTTGTCAGTGGTTTTAGCATTCTTCGGCATAGGTGCCTTTCTTTAGGCTTGTTGGTCGGGAGAAAGATGTGTTAAAACTCTCTGTTTTAGCATTTGAGGTACAGGAAATAATTTTGGCACTTTCTGGTCATAATTTCAAGAAAAAGTGTGTTACTTTGATATCTGGATACATGTGGTTTTCATTTCAGTACGGGCCAGGAAGCGCAGTAGTGAAGAGAGAGAAAACAAAGGTAACTCCATACTGCTATTTGAATTTTTAAAAATGTACTACACAACTACTGGATGCCACATTGACTTTCACTCGGTCTTCCAAGAGGCCGCGGTCGTTAATTTCAATTTTCTACTTCACTGCATGATTCATCTACACGGTTGTAATATTATGACAAAGTTAGCGCTGATAGCGAGATCTGAATTCCTTTCCATATTTTATTTTCACTATGGCATCATGTTGATCATATTTGCCCTTCCATTCCGATACATCGCATTTTTCAAGTACATTCAACATTGCTTGTGTTATGGATGTCTAGAAAAACAGTAAAGGACGTACACTGTACCAGCGTACTTGTTAAAATATGTATGCAAATCAAAATAACTGGCAAAAAGGTTCGTCTTGTGATTTCTCTCAACAGCAATGTTCTGCATTAGTGTCAGTGCTTGTTAATGTTAGAGTTACTGTTAGTGTTATAGTATCAGTTTTATGTTAAAAGTATTGGAAGTAATACAATGTAAGTCAAAATGGACTTCAAACATTTTTGGATATTATTCTTATAGGGCCTACACCTGGAGGCACCCTCTATGAGTTCTCTGGAGTTATATCTATTATTATAAAGTCTGTTTTATATTGTTGTTGCTGTTATTGTTATTACAAACGAAACCTTACTGATCGACACGCTACCAAATCTGGATTTTAAAAAGAGCAAAATATATAAAGGCCACTACCTAAAAACCTAAAGTTTGATACATTTTCTTGTCCTAACAATTAGCAAGAGCTTTAATGCGTGAGGGCAAGGTGAGGGAAACAAAACTTCAAGAGATAAACAGGGGATTACAGGAGCAGCTTAAACGTGAGTTTCAATGATTTTGTTCAAACTTAACCATAGTGAACCATGAGTTAGAGCAACCGGTGTTCCTCAACCAACAAGATTACTTGAATTGTACATCTTTTCAACGCGATAGTTATTAATACCTCAGTGTGAACTTGGGTACAGGGGATTATGGATTGTTTCACAGCCTGTCGACACCCTTCAGCTGTTTGTTAAAGGAAATTTTCAACAAGATTGCTGCAGCAACAGGAACTGCTTAAACTGATATTGTGTGATATGTAAAGACAACGAATCTTAATGTAAAACACGAAAATTTGGTTTATCAACGGAGTTGATAATGTAAATTGACCACCGTACAGGGATTCGATTAGCTGACGTTTCGAGCGTTAGCCCTTCGTCGGAGCGAATCGCTCCGACGAAGGGCTAACGCTCGAAACGTCAGCTAATCGAATCCCTGTACGGTGGTCAGTTTACATTATAAACTCCGTTGATAAACCAAATTTTCGTGTTTCACTCCCCCACCGACGCAGCACCACAGTTTCTTTAGAAACTAATCCCCTTTATGAATCTCAATGTAATTGAATACCACTTTAATTTCACGCGACAAACCAATGTAAGTGCGATATCGGTTTTTCAAGTGAAGATCTCAGTGTGACTTAAAAGAATTTTTTTTGCGTCGCATATGTTAAAGGAAGACAACGAATCTTGATCTCCTCTCTGACGGCTTTGCGGCACTGCGACAGAAATTTCTACTTTCGTTTTACCGTAATTTTCTAATTTATCACTGTAAGCTGTCAAACCACTCAAAAGAGCTAAACTAATGAATGGTGGTGTTTTTTTCTGTAACGTTGTGACATTAATAAAAAAATAATGAGATCTGAATTCCTTTCCATATTTCTATTTTCACCATGGCATCATGTTGATCATATATAGATATTTGCATTGCCTTCTCTAATACATCGCATTTTTCAAGTACATTCAACATTGCTTGTGTTATGGATGTCTAGAAAACGACAACCGAGAAAACGAGTACATAGAAAACGATGACCCATAAAAACAATGAATGATTAGTGTCTTTTGATCCTTGGAGTCTGTATTTCCTCGTAGGTCCGCTGTGGTCAGGTTTTGCCATTTTTTTCCAGCACTACCAGTGCGAAAGTGTTTGTTACGCATGAAGAAAAGAAAAAAATCAATCAGACATGGCTATGCATTTCTCTGGGAAAGAAATAGCATAGAAATGGAATGAAAACAACACAAAAGCTCCAATTTGGTGTAAGAATTAAATGAAAATCTCACTCGCACACAAGGAGTCTGAAAAAAATCTTTTTTCAACTAAATCCTTATTCATATAGTAAGCATTACAAAACACCTGTTCTGCTTCAGAATTATTTCTGAAAGTTATTCAATACTGTGGCAAAAAAAGAAAGTTACCATGCTGTAACATTGCTGCAAATTTCTTAAGTTCTTTCACGAGTTAACATGCAGTCGTTTTTCAGGGTGTCACACAACGCTGTCTTTGGTGGGAGGTTGCTTGCGGGCGAGAATACAGTCATTAATTATAACCAGTCTACAATCCTCGAAACTTTTCACACGTAATTTCGGATTTAGCCCCCCTCCCCATTTCAATGCTGGTTACCGTGTCCAAGTTGCCTTTGTTGGCTTCCAGCATTAGGGACCTTAAGCAACGACGACGACGACGACAACGAAAACGTCATTTTAAAATATAACTTCTCGTTTCTGTAACTCTTTCGCGATTATTCCAATGTGTTTAACTTGGAAAATGCTGGCGATATGTCCAGAAACTAAATTACTACGAACGACGTCATAGCAAGGAAAGAGAAAGAAACATTTGCCGTCATGCGCTCACGTTCTCAAGAAAACATAAAATTTGGTCATTTCACGTTGTTGTTTTGGAGAGGACGGCAAAGAAATGTACCAAAATGTAAAACGCACGTGCAGGGTCATTGTTTTTGCTCATTAAACCTATTGTTTTTTGGCGTTCTCGTTGTCGTTGTCGTCCTCGTTGTTTAAGGTCCCTATTGTCTGGGGGTTAGGGGTTCTCTGTTCTAGTGATGTCATTACGCATTGGTCCCAAAATAGGTCGTTAATGCAGTTACATGTTATGTTATCTGATCAAGACGTGCCAAGGACTTTTGTCGAACATTGTAGTTTGATAGGCTCTGGGAAAGAGGTGCCATTACCAGTCAAAAGTGCAGATCGCAATTACTGCAGCAAGATGTATCCATGAGCTGCCTCACAGGAGCCTTTGATTCTGTTATACCATTCAATACCATGCTAGATCTCTTTGTTTCTGCTCTTCTGCTTGTCAGGTTGCGTCAGTTTCATGTAGACTGGAGAGAACAATTTCTCCGATAGGTCAACTTCTCTACACATGTTGTGTAGGAATCCTTTTGCAAGGTCATTGTGTAAGGAAACCTTATCGCTTCGTACAGAATCTAAACTCCTGCATTTCCCCCATTTCCTCAAAGAAACATTTATCTGGAGGTTTTTTAATTGAGGGCTTGAAACGGGTAAGGTGTTCAGCCACTTGAGTTGTAGGCTTTCCAGTGAGCAGCGGGATTAAAATTAAGGAAAAGTCTATGTAACAATAGCTTAAACTTATAACGACAGTTTAATTTATGTTTTTATAGGGGAGAAACTTAGAAGCGCCCAACTAGAGCAAGAGGTAAAGAAACAAGAGAATGGACAAAAAAGTGAGTAAAGCTGAGTAGTCATCTGGGCAATTTGGTGCTGGTGACCTGTATATAAAATATATTTAAAGAGCTTACCATTACCCGACTAACGAACGAGGACCTAAGCAGAGTAAGAGCCAGTAGGAAAATAACGTTAACTTGATTTCTTGCCTATAAATTCCATTATGCTTTATATTATTAAGTCTGGGAGCATTGTAAAGTGGCAGCATATAAACTTAAATGTTGAATCTTTTTTTACTTAGAAACAAAACTCCCCCGCTATGAATTGAGCAGCCGTCCACGTGGAATCTGTGTTATTATCAACAACATAAACTTCCATGGGGGCACAAACGCGAGGGCGCTGAATTCGACGAGAGAGAGTTAGCCCGGCTTTACACGGAGCTCCATTTCACAGTGTATCCACTCAGAGATCTCCAATGGGATAATATGAGGAGGGTAGCGGTTGATTTCGCAAAGAAAGATCACAGCCAGTTTGACGCGTTTGTGTTCATCGTCATGTCTCATGGTGGAGATAAAGACATCATTTATGGCGTGAAAGGAAGACAAGCCAGAGTTGAAGATTTGATGTCGGAGTTCAAGGCAGCCAATTGCCCGACACTCCAAAACAAGCCGAAGGTCTTTATAATCCAGACTTGCAGAGGCTCGTCAGATGAAAGGTTATCCCCTGCCTTTGGTGTTCCAGACGCTGCAGCTGTATTTACACCCGACTCCACTCTCCCAAGAAGTGTGTGTCCCCAAGAAGCTGATTTTCTGTTGTCGTTTGCAACTGCCCCTGGTTATAAGGCCTGGCGATACCCACGGTTTGGTTCGCCGTATATTCAGGTGAACGTTTAGTTTTTGGTTCAGAAAGATTCAGCGAATACAGGAACGAGGTTGTCTTCTTGCAATTTTATTTTGAACCGTGAGCGGTTTATCGTGCTCTATTGTTCTTTTTCTCACGATTTCTAAGGAAAGTTTCGAGTAAGAATGGCTTTCCCTGATAATAATTATGGTTTTTCGATACAAAGCCTACTGATACCAAAAACTTGAGTATGGATCTAAAGTGAACGGACTTCGAGTTGAAACGGTTGGTTTTATTTTAAATGATTCTTTAAAAAAAGGAAATATTCCCTTTTTGTTGTCTGATTTTGCTCGGACGATTTGCGTGTCATTTGCTAGCCTGCGTGGCAGGCGCTAGAAGGGGGAAGGAGAGGGGAAAGCAGCGGGCGCGCGCGCGAAGAGAGGAGAGAGCGCGCGAAGCGCGATGGGAGGGAAAAGGAAGCGCCTGCAGCAGTGCTTTAATATGCGAATTAAAGACATCTGCAAAACATCCCACTAATTGGTGAAGCAAATAAAATGTTGAAGTAACAAGCGTTCTCTGGTTAAAAATTAAAAACATAAGCTTTCGGCTATCAGTCTATAGCCTTTAACGAATGGAAAATGTAACGCGCGGACGGAAATATATACGAAGAGGGTGCGAAAATTTGAGAATAAAAATACAAAACGAAGTGTGAAAAAAGCTTGAAGATAAAAATGTAAATGAGGTCTAATTACAATAAAATGTAGTATTGCCTAGGTAATGGTTTTGAGTTATTATCCGCGTCGACGATTTTTGCGGTGTGCCAGGATTCTAGTGTTTTTCGAACGCGGTAATTGCCTTTGTCAATGACACAAGCATTATCGAAATCAGCCTCGACCCTCCTGTTCCGGGCATCCAACTTCCCTAGCAGCCTTGAAGGAAAAACACTTGAAACCAACCACGTCAGAGCTGCGTTAGAAGCTAATGGCTACCTATTGGCTGTTATTTCTAACATCAATAAGAAACCACCCTCAGGGGTGGGTAAACCTTCAGGGTCCCTTTCGGAAAATCACTCCTGTGCGCGTTGTTTTCAACAACGAAACACCAGAAAGCGCAACCATTCAAACGGAAAACTGAAAATGTTTGCACAACCGAATTAAAGGAATACTGTTACGGCAATTCTTGTCATAAGTGGTTCAAATCGTTAGGAAATACTTTTTCTATTACGCAATCGGCCCGTCTAACGCGGAGAAGTACATTTCTAATTATTTTTGGATGGAAAAGGAAGTAGTATTTTATGGCGATTTTTCAGAGACGATAGAGAGCTTAAGCAACGACGACGGCAACGGCAACGAGAACGTCACAAAACAATAGGATTAATGAGCAAAAACAATAGCTCTATACTCGAGGAACCATGCAAACACAGTTTGCCACTCAGCTTTCGACACACATCTCTATTGAAAGAAAACCTTTTTGCCCCGAGTCGGAATCGAACCGACGTTCCCCAGTTACCAGTTGGGCGTGATAACCACTACACTACCGGAGCAACCACGCTGGCAACGCGGCCACTTTAGAAAGTGAGTAGTATCGCACGTCGGCCATTCCTCGGAACATTTTTCTTTCGAGACTTTTGTGTGTTTCCTGGCTTCTAAATTCCCTGAACGGGAATTAGAAATATATATATGTAAATACCTTCGAAGCCATGAAAGCCGTAGAACAATATACTCAAGGAACCATGCAAACACAGTTTGCCACTCAGCTTTCGACACACATCTCTACTGAAAGAAAAACTTTTTGCCCCGAGTCGGAATCGAACCGACGTTCCCCAGTTACCAGTTGGGCGTGATAACCACTACACTACCGGAGCAACCACGCTGGCAACGCGGCCACTTTAGAAAGTGAGTAGTATCGCACGTCGGCCATTCCTCGGAACATTTTTCTAATTCCCGTTCAGGGAATTTAGAAGCCAGGAAACACACAAAAGTCTCGAAAGAAAAATGTTCCGAGGAATGGCCGACGTGCGATACTACTCACTTTCTAAAGTGGCCGCGTTGCCAGCGTGGTTGCTCCGGTAGTGTAGTGGTTATCACGCCCAACTGGTAACTGGGGAACGTCGGTTCGATTCCGACTCGGGGCAAAAAGTTTTTCTTTCAATAGAGATGTGTGTCGAAAGCTGAGTGGCAAACTGTGTTTGCATGGTTCCTTGAGTATATTGTTCTACGGCTTTCATGGCTTCGAAGGTATTTACATATATATATTTCTAATTCCCGTTCAGGGAATTTAGAAGCCAGGAAACACACAAAAGTCTCGAAAGAAAAATGTTCCGAGGAATGGCCGACGTGAGATACTACTCACTTTCTAAAGTGGCCACATTAATTATATTGCTTTAAAAATCAGCAGAAATATTGGAATTATTTCTTGACTAAGACATTTTGTTCCTTTAAAAACACTTTTAAGTATTTACAATTCTCTAATTTCTCCTTATATATCTTACGGCCTCAGTGCCTGGGGCCAAGCTTCCAAATCCCATTTAGATAAAATTCTAATACTCCAAAAGAGAGCTGTTCGCTCGATCTACTTTCTGCCTTTCAGAACGCATGCGATTCCATATTTCGCCCAATCTAACATCCTACCAATTACAATGCTCTACTTCAAACTCTCATCAATCTTAATGCTTGATATAACCACTAACTCTGCACCTCAAAATATCTGCAATCTTTTTACTCTTACCCAAGACATACATCAGTATAATACCCGCTCAGCATCTTCTGGTAACTACTTCATTAATCCTTCTAGGCTCAATCACCATAAAAACTCCTTTTCCATCGTTGGGGCTAAAATTTGGAACAGCATTCCCGAAAGCTATCGAAGTCTACCAAAGCACATATTCAAAAAGAAAATCCAAGCATTACTATTTGTAACTTTAGAAACTCTAGACAGTTATGCTGACACTAGCACTCTTATTGCTGAAATAAAAAAGGCATCTTAATTACAATTCAATTTTAATTTAGATTATTTATCTTCACTTTTTATCGCTTTGTTTTTCTTCTTTTTTTCCTCTTTTGACAAACAATGTATTCATAATCGACCTTTTTTTAACGCCTTCAGATAGTAATTCATGTTTGTATGTCCTCAACACCGCCTGCCTAGATTAGCTCGCTATTTGTAGGCGGTGTTCATTGTAAGTAAATTTTTTGGAAGACTCAATAAACTCTAAACTCTAAACTCCAGCGTGGTTGCTCCGGTAGTGTAGTGGTTATCACGCCCAACTGGTAACTGGGGAACGTCGGTTCGATTCCGACTCGGGGCAAAAAGTTTTTCTTTCAATAGAGATGTGTGTCGAAAGCTGAGTGGCAAACTGTGTTTGCATGGTTCCTTGAGTATATTGTTCTACGGCTTTCATGGCTTCGAAGGTATTTACATATATATAACAATAGCTCTGCACGTGCGTTTTTCTTTTTGGTACATTTCTTTGTCGTCCTCTGCAAAACAACGTGAAATGACCAAATTTTAGGTTTTGTGGAGAACGTGAGCGTATGACGGTGAACTCTTCTTTCTTTTTCTCAACTTCAACGCCGTTTTATCTAATTTAGTACCTGGATAGTTCGCCCACATTTTACAACTTAAAGAAGTTGGAATAATCGCGAAAGAGTTACGATAACGAGAAGTTACATTTTGAAATGACGTTTTCGTTGCCGTTGCCGTCGTCGTTGCTTAAGCTCTCTAATGACGAAACTTGAAAAAAGTTAACCTAACTTTCAAGTTGCAATCCATTTTCTCCTCGTTTTTCGTGACCAAAGACAACCGCAAATAGTTTCAATGCACATATTGGAAAACTGAAAAAGGTTAAGTGTTCCAGTCTGCAAACAACCGTTTGGGTTCAGACCCAAATTACGCGATAGTACCCCTTTATTAGCCCTTGCTTTGCTACGAACATCCAAACAAACTGGACTATATCTTTCAGAAGGTTAGGCTAACAAAGTATGTGAGGCTTTTACGATATTCCGATTGGGTCCTAAGAAAGTTATGCGTTAACGTGTGAGGAACATTTTCGCCAAATTTCGTTAAAATCTAATAAATCTGGATTGAGATTAATTCGTTCGACTGAAGGGAATACAAGCAAAAATAAACCCCAGATTTTGGCCTCCAAATATTGGCACAGGTTTCACACCTCATCGAAGGTGGTGTCAAAGCGCTAAAACCGTCGACCAATAAAGGGCAATTGAGGAACTCCTCGAAGAGGACAAGTGACAAACTAGCCTCATTCATTCGCATGAAAGTTGATTCCACGTACAACGAAAAACAGATGCATTTATCTTTATTCGTGTAACCAATGAGCGCAAAACTCAAATTTGAAAAATTTGATCCCTCATGAAGGTTTACAGTAACCTTAACAGCTGGAAATGTTTAGTCTATATTTGCAGCTTCGGGTTTTATGGCTGATTAGAAAAAAGTTAAAAAATACTAAATGAAATAAAATCAACTTTAAAAATATGTCTCGTTCGTCTTTCAATACATGCTGAAGGTAGCTTCTTTTCTTCTCGACACTTTAATAAGATCCTCAATTAAGAAATTCAGTTTTGCGTCCGCATCTAATACAGCTTTTTTTAACTGACTTGTAGTAAACTTCCGTTTAAAACTCAGTTTTTTTTTGTGGTTATTTTTTTTCCGTCGCTGGCATTAAATGGTTTATAAACCTCAAAAATGTTTTTAAAGATGCAGTGTATTATTTTTACAGAAACAGTTTCTTTAATTTTTCCGTAGTAGCATCGAATGCCAATGCTTACGGACTCAGATCCCGATTATGGCTCCTGGTTCTGTGGCAAATAAGCTTTTGCGGGCACTTGTTCTGATCTATCCTTGTAAATTAAAACTTTATAACTTTGAAACGCCCAATAAATCATTTTATGATAGTTGACTCCCCTTTGTCACCCGACTTCTTAAAGTTGGTTATGGCGTAGCTCACTCCGAAAATGAAAAAAAAAAAAAAAAAAAAAAGATTTGCAGAAGTCGCAACAGTAGTCGTTATGTATCCTACGCTTATCCAAACAGAAAGTAAATGGCTCAGCTTACAATTGCCTTGATCAAGTATGCCGACGATTATTATAACGACTTTTTTACTGCTTTTTTTCAGATTTTGGTGGAAGAAATCAGAAAACATCATGATAGCCATCACCTGCTTGATATCTTAACTGAGGTTAACAGACGCGTGGTGGAAAAAGGTGTTCAAAACGGAGGAGCAATTCAGTGTCCGGCTCCTACTCATACACTGCAAGCCCAGGTGTATTTGTGAGGTTTTCATCGTAGGGGAAAAGAAGTAGCGAATCGGTACAATCAATGCCGGCAACACAATACATTGACTGATGTGTAGTATATTAGAAGTGTAGCTCTGAGGAAAAAACAATGTAGATATTTGATTATGCGCATATAGTTAGTGTACTAAACGTGTCTACGGAAATCAGTGGAATATGCATATATATCAATATTTGTTTTCGGCATTTGTCACAACCGGGGGCAAAGCCAAGATTTTTCCACAGGTACGCACAATTTTCCAAATCTCCCCCGCCCCCCACAAAGTCTCCAATCTTGTTCACGTGCCTCCAATAAATTTTTGTTTACCATCAGCATTTTGAAGTTATTTTGTAAACGTAAGCGTTCTTACTTGATAAGAAATATTACTTAAGTCGTGCCGGCAATTCTTTGTTGCTATTTTGAGTTTATGGAGGTGCTTCGCTCGTTTATCATAATTAATTGAGCTAACAAGTTAAACAAGTTAGTAGTATCTATATACCGCTTGTTTTTGACCAGCATTGTTTTCTTTGTAAAAACACCTACATTGGCGTAATTGTGCCCTAGTTTAGTTTCAATTAGGTTCACACTTCTTAGAAAAATACAAAAAAAAAAAAAATACAATGAATGTGTACATGTCTACATTTCTATGAACAACAGACCGAAATCCTGAGGCTAACTGCCAACAATTTTCACAGAAGCTATAACTGGTTTTCCGTTACAGGCACAGAGCCAATCTCCTCATCGTCTTTCTTTCCAACAAACTCAGAAATGCCCTCATTAAAGTCTGTTGTTTTATCAGCATTTCAAAGAAACAAGCTGAGTTAAATGAAAAGAAACAAATATCTCAAATATCTTTTATTTATTTACTTTTTTATTCATTTTTTGTTTGTTTGTTTGTTTGTTGTTGTTTTTTTCTTTTCTTTTCTTTATTTCTTTAGTTTTTATTTTCGACTTTTCCAGGCAAGCACATTTGTACGTGTGTACAGGTAGCTACGCCCCTGCAAGGACTTTTCAAGTAGAGCTTTGCATGACTAAAATAGATAAGTAAACAATTAACAGTTAAGTGCTCAGTTTTCATATATTCGTTTCCGTGTATGAATAAGATTCAGAAACAAAGGAGTTAAACATCAGGGGCCGGTTCCTGAAAGGTGTAGTAACGCTATTCCAGGGATACCTTTTGGAATAAGGCATTTATCCCTGGAATATAGCTATTACACCTTTCAGGAACCGGCCCCAAGTAAAAAGAGAGTAGAACATTTTCTGACTCCATAGTACTCGTCAGAACAAAGCTAAGTAGAATTTTTTTTTTTTTTGCCGAAAAACATATATAGTGTGAGTTCGTCATGTTCCCGTCGTAAAACTAAAAGTCGGCAAAAGAAATAAGCCATAAAATGAAATCAGTATTCCTAATTTTTTTTTTTCGATTAGTTAAGATGGCATTTCAAACTTAATACTAAAAGTGAGGTGAAAATACCGGCTTATAACATTTTGACCATTCTTGTAGATTGGATGGACTTCCTCGAATAAGATCCAATTTCAAAGTGCTGTACTTGTAATGCCAAAAATTTATCCGTTGGCATGAAATTTTCCCTGAAAATTCACATCACCGGTGTGTAGAAACTCCTCAGTGAGGAGCTTTGAGCTGCCTTTAGTTTAGTATTGTTTTAAAGTGCTATTACGATCAGAAAATCACTGGTCTCTTTTCTTCAAATGTCAAAAGTGTGTTTGCTTAACAACCGACTCGCGAAATTTCAAGCTTTAATTTGGAGAAGTCAGTTTTTTTATTTTGACTGAAATATTCTATTTAGTGATCCGCCATTACTAACTTCAAAATCTTGAGAGAACTGGATCGAGGACAAAATGACGTAGAAAGCTTACAAGAGCAAGAATGCAGTATGTGTAAACCCGGCTTATTTATTTATTATGCAGCACGGGAATTTTGAGCTTTCAGACTCTCAAACTCGTGTTTTGCATGCTTAAAAAGCTGCATTTTCACACTGCAATTTTAAATGACGTCATTTTATCCTGGATCCAGCTCTCCGTTGCCTAATCGGTCAGTTTGAACGTGAGTAATGGCGGACCGTTAAATTAAAAAGTTGTACTCAGTCTTCTGCTTGAAATTAAAGCTTGAAATTTCGCGAGTCGTGTGTTAAGCAAACACACTTTCGAAATTTGAAGAAAAAAGACAAGTGATTTTCTGATCGTAGTAGCACTTTAAGAATTTTAATGACCACAAGAAAACCAGCAACTATTAATTCGCGCAGACAACCAGGTTAAGCTAAATTTTGATAATATTTTCAAATTAAAGGAGCTCTAATTTTTAGACTTTTTACTGTTGTATGCATGACAGCCTGAAATTGTCTATGTGGGTTTGAGTTGGTTTAGGGGAGTTAGAATAGCAAAGCGAGACTCTTGTCGTTTTATTATGTCATTAAGCTTGTAAATTAAGCCATTTTTATCTTTTCGGTAGGCGTAAAGAAATTAAAAAAAAAAGTTGGTAACCAGTTGTTGAAGTTTTCTTTCAAACAACAAAGAGCATCTAAACAGCTTTATTTTCAAAATTTGCACAAAAAAGGCTGGCTGACCCACAGGTAACTGGGGCTAATCTAGGCGGGCCAGACTTACAATTAACTGTTTTTACAATCTTTTTTACAATTGGAAAGGCATTAATAAAGAATAAGGACGGAAACTAATAAGAAGTAAGGAAATGCGAGAAAAATGATTTAGTGTAAGTTTGAGGAAAGGGAGAGTGGTGCTATTTAAGTGAGTCTTATTTTTTATCTGTGAAGTTAATTGTTATACGACTTAAAGAAAGTCATCTTACATTGATCAAATGTAACGAATCTGTGTTTGATTGAAAGAGTCGCAAAGGAATGGCTTAAGCTAAATGCAGGAACTCTGCAGTGCGCATTGGGTGGTCAGGCCCAAAAGTATACCCAAAAATCACCAAAAAACTCACAAAATATCCCACAACATAGCTTCCTAGGATGAGCATAGGGATTTTTAATTGCTTGAAACGCGAAAGATATATCAACGTTAATCCATGTTAAGCGGCTAAAAAACGATGTTTAGGTTAAATCCCGCCTTAAGTAAAAGTACTGTGAGACGTGACCTACGGTTTATCGTCCTTATCCGAATTAAGAATTAAGTCTAACCGTTTGTATAAATCATTACAAAGGCAGCACTTTCTACTCAATTATTTAAAGACCCTGGGTGTTGGTCCGGCCGGGATTTGAACCCGCGGCCTCCCGCACGGTATTCCGGTGCTCTACCAACTGAGATAACCGGCCGGCAATATGGGAGTTTCAAGGGATCAATTTTTGATCACTAAGAGGAAAGCCCAAATGTTTATCACCCAGGCCTGCAAAGGCTTTATCGATAACTTCACAGAAACATTCCCATCTTTAATTGGGAATATAAACACCCCACCTGCGGCGTTTATGCCACGGTCAGCTTAGCCTGCAGTGCAGGCGTTATTTTGGAACAGAACGACAGACGAGGTTTTCGATGTCGCCATCTTGGATTGTTGCTTGACCGGTAGAGGGTTGGGACAGAAGGCGAAGTGGTAGAGGGCGAAGGGGTGGGGAACGTGAAATAACGCCTGCCCGCAAAGCCTGTGAAATTGTTGAACGCCCCCTAATTAGTAGCGCTTGATCGCCTTTCCGGAAATGTGTAAGCAGCCAATGAAAATCTATTTATTTTCTACCGGAAGCCAAAAATTTACTTCCGACAAAAACATCGACACCCGTGTATTTGTCAAGTCTGTGAAAAACAGGAATCGAGCGAGCGAGTATGCGAGTGAAATTATGTCGGAAAGACGTCCTAGCGACAGCTGTAGGATTTGCAAAAGCTCTTTTAAAGTGAAATTTGGAAACATTCCCGGCAAACAAGTGTACTCATCGTCGGAAAATCTTTTTAAACCCTCGCAGAGGAAGGACAGCCTTGGAGTTGTGTTAGCAGAAGTTTGTAGTCGTGTGGGAAACATTGTTTACGTGATTGATTTAGTTCAGGAAGGCCCCGTCCTGCTGCGTGTGAGAAATTACATAGCAGCACTTGATAAACATTGTTCAGGAGGAAACTAGACAACGCGCACTACATTGAAAGCACCTACACTGCGTTTTACGCGGAAATCATGTGCGCTAAATTAGACATCTCCACAACTCTACGAAACCAACGAAGTGCTAGAAATTTCATACATTGTCGCACAAGCGGAAAGATGTACTAGCTTTAAACATGAAAGGATCGAAAACCGCAGTTCACAGTTGGCAACCTGGAAAGCCAATAGAAATCCAGTATTTTCGATCCGCCTAGTGGGTATAAAAGCACAAGCGAAAACTTATGCCAAACAGAATGCTTTGTCATTCTCACAAAAAGAACGACGTTGCCTAAACAGCAACTCGAATCAAGCCATTCCCGGCAACTGATGAGATCCACAAGGGAGGATCGAAACCATGGTTTTGCCTATCATAAACTGGCATTAACAAAAGGAGGAAAGTACTAAGCTCCCGCAACAAAATCTTCAGTCACAGAGCGGAGCGCGGAAACGACGATAAAAGCACAGCCGTGACTAAAGCTAAACGACCTATTCCAGGGTGCTGCATAGCTCTCTAAGAAGCTACAGTGCTAAAGAAAGGATCGAAAGACAAAAAGCCGTGATAGAAGCACACCATCTTGCTGCAAATACAAACGGCCGGGCCCGGCAAAACAAAGCCAAACCAAACATAGATAAAAATGCCTCAAAGGGCGTAAAAACCACAGTCGCTAAACAGAAACAACAAGGGTTCAAACAAACAGGCGTTGAAACTTGTAACCCAGAAGTGACCTTTGAGATCAAGTATGCGACATTTAAGCACATGGCTTCATTTAGTCGCTAACAAGAAAATCCTCTAAATCATCATGTTAACCCGCTGAAAACATACAAGAAGCTTAATGGGTCAAAAGACCGAGATAGAAGCGACAAACATGTGAGTAGGAGACGTGTAGGCCTTCCACCCCCATTTTACGTGAAACGTAAGAGAAAAATCAAAGCTTTGTCCGGTCCACGTTTCCACAGTGTGTGACTCGTCGACAATTATTGCAGCAAGGTTTGGTGCAATGGTGAACTGCTCTTTTTCAGGGAAGAGAGAAAAGGCTTAGCTAATATTTCCTCTGCGGACGCAAAGATTATCTGGTATTTACCATTCTCAACATCTTCTAATCTAGCACTAGCTAGTGATGTCGCCGTCAAACCCATTGAAGATGCTTCCGTTAACTGATCTTGTACGATGCTTTTGAGCGGACAGACAACAATCACACACGCAGCTTTCGACGATAATATTTGTTTCACACGAATCAACAACTGAAAGATGAGGCTTTTCCCAAAGCCCGTCGGAAGAACTCCTAATAAATCGCTTCCATGAACAAGGGTCGAAATGGCTTCCTTTTGCTCAGGTCGTAATTCACGCTACATACCTAACTAAGAGAGAAATAAAAGCGCTTCTTCGAGTGTAGCATCAAAGCTTAGCGAGTCCGCCATTATCTCTGCAAATCAGAAGGAACGGCCGGAAGAAAAACTATCTTAGATTGACAGCTATCGATCAATTTGCAATCTACCGCACCAATCAGAGACCCCGTCTATCTGGTGTACGGGTTCTGCAAGCGAACAAACACTGCGGGCAGGCGTATTTTTCGCCTTCCCTCCCCCTCCCCCCACGCCCGTTTTTTCCACCTCGCGCCTACTCCCTCGGCAAACTTTTCCTCGCCCTAACCCTCTACAGTTACCAAATCCAAGATGGCGCCCTAATACGAAAATGTGCACTCGCGCGCCCGAAATACGCCTGCACTGCAGGCTACGGTCAGCTGGCAACCAATCGTGCACTCGTCCATTCTCGCCTGACTCTAACCTTCCAACACCCGCGTTTCCTCCAGAAGCTGGCTTCCTGTTGGCATTTGCAACCAATTTCCTCGGTACCTTTTTTAATACAGATACGCTCGTTTCTCTTCCTTTTCCATTGCTTTCGCTTTGCGGCCGAAATATAAGAGACATAAGAAAGTATTTTTTAAATGGCCTTTCCAAATTTCAGTACCGTATATATTAACTTTGTTCAGATCTTTGTCCAAGTTTAAATTATCGTGGAGTGCAATTTGGATTTAGATCTTCCAGGGGTTTAATTTCGGAAACATAAAAGGCAGACATAAAAAGTAAATTCTGACATATTTAGGTGTTGCCTGGCAGAAACTGTTTTAATCTAGCTATCTTTTAAACCAGAGGCGGATGAAAGAAGTTGCGAACACTTGCGAAAGGCATTTTTCAAGATCAAACGAAAATTGCAACGTGGCTTCATTTTTTTGTGCGTGTGGCAGTTAGTATAGTCTCAGTAAATTCCCAGCAAGCTTTGATTCGCTATTTGAGCTAAACTAGCTGTTATTTCTATGTGTTTATTAGAAATAAAGAAGTTCAAATGGTTACTTCTTATGCTGGTTTACTGTATTTTTTTCAATGGACCCAACGTTTAGACAATAGTCTACATTACTTAAATAAGTCACCTACCTCTCGTTCTGCATGTGTTAAGAGGATTGTTTTAGCTTTTTGCAAATAACTTTTTCGTTTGTTTGTTTCTATGTATGCTTACCGTTTGTTTTTTATTTGCTTGAAGCAAGCGGTTAGAACTGTATCGAAAAAAAGGAGAGTACTTAGAATTTTAGGACAGCATTCAAATCACTCTCCTCAGTAATGAATGTTGTAGAGCACTGGTTGGGGGGGGGAGGGTATTGTGTTGAAAGTAATGCATTGCGATGTCGTTCTTAGTTTTCTCTCATTAGTTAGCAGTACAGTTCAACATCTACTTGTGGATACTCCTGTAAGCAAATATCTTTTTCTGCGATCCCAAAGATTTCATCACGATGAAAATAACGTTCGACAGATTACCAAACGGTAAGACGGCGGTTCCACGGCCAATACTAATCCTCTTCAAAAAAAATAACAGGATCCCGGTATCCAATATGTTTGATGCCTTGGGGTCACCTTGTATTGGTTGGTCTTTATCCGCAAAAGTTTTTGAAATTCATAACTTTGAAAACATATCTTTGACTTCCATTATTTACTTACAGTCCCTACTGATTGGTTCGCGAAGCGATGGTATTTAACGTGGAATTGCATGCCTGAGAGGTAACATTTAGAGGTCACATCGAGATATGTTTTAGTTATGATTAGCCGTGGAAAGTGCGTGACAAGTAATTTTTTTTAATGGATTCTTTGAGTAAACGTTGCTTTAAGTCGCTCGCTACCCGACTTGAGACCACCGTGTGTCTCAATCAAACTTTCAGAATTAGGTCTGAAAGCCCACTGGTAAACGTTCCTTCCTCTTTATCATGGGGTGAATAGAAAACCGACGCTTAAGGTCTAGCTGGGATGTACCTGCCCTATCTCCTCTGTCACGCCAGTATTGTTTCATTGCGGTTAAACAAGAATCAAAAATTGAATGTGTGTGCGGAAAGAATGGCAATAGTTTCACATTTTGCTTAGATCTTACTGTATGTCTACACTCGTACACTCAAGACTTACAATGCCGGCATATTTCAAGAAACTGATAATTGACTCCTCAGGCCACTATATATTTCATCTCTTTCTGAAACAAAATTGCAAGAAGCCAAAACAAAATGGTATAGTCACGTTTCACTGCATGTTCATGTTTTGGATGCCTTAAGAAGCTATTCATTATAGCCAGGAGCCCATGTTATAACTAACAACGGAGCTGAACTGCATACTGTTTGAACGTTGCTTTTATAGCTCATGGATGACGTAGTCGTGCCATGAGGCATTGTAGGCAGCTAGGTGGTACTCACTCACTCACTCACCCATCCACTCACTCACTCGGTTCTTATTAATTTATTCATCAAACTTGGATGAAACATTTCTTCTGTCCCTCCTCTGGAAAGTATCGCATTTATTCCCTGAGACCTCTTTGCTCAAGATTTTATGTTTCAGGGGGTAGTAGAAATGCGTATTAATTTAACCGATTCACCCACGTTGTTTCTTTGGTAATATTAACTCTTCATCACAATCACCAGAAAGGTGGTTGGCAATTACTTATCTTCATTGCCGCAGATTTCATGCAGGTACTGAATATTTTACTTCTTGTGTTCTTTCAACTTTTTTACTGTTATAAAATTAATGCTCTGATTATAAATGTTTTGAGCAGAGAGAAAGAAGAGCATTGCTAAATTTACGCCAAGCCCTGTGCACCTAGTTTCAGCTCTTGTCGTAGTTTTTTTCTCTGCCTTCCATGAGTTTGTTCGTTGTTCAGCATATAGTCAGAGAAAACGTTATGGTGGTGTTCAAAGTCTAATCGTCATGTTGAAATGTTTGAACAAACGAAGCAGAAACTCTGTAGCTGCAATTTTTTTTGTGTGACTTAAAATTCTTCAGTTGGAGCCAGATTATACATGAATGATTTTCCAAAAACAAACTGCTAAATATTTTTAATTAAATAAGCTAATTCTGTTTTTTTAAGTTTATCCGACAATGTTTGCGCACAGTGTTCGTCTTGATTCCAGCCATTAATAGCATTAACAGATTTGGTTTCGTTGAGGTGCTCGGATGAAGTGACAAGGCTTCCTTGTACATGTGACATCTCTAGATTGGATACCAGTCCCCGAATCCCCATTACACTTGCACTGTGGATCGATAAAACATTTATACACAATGAGATGCGTAACACAATAGACGTAGCCGGTGACCAGTACTATTATAGCAAAGCAACATCTCCGGGGACCCGGAAGAACGAGAAACAAAACCATATTGGAGTGGACTTGAAGGAAGCAAGTTGAAATCCCTTTCTTTCCTGGAAGCTTGTAAGCTTCAGCCAAGCAAGTCACAACAAAATAACTACAAAAATAACAACAACAGCAGAATAACCAATGAGCCGATTCAAAAAGAAATATAATCTGCCACACCTCACATCGCCAGTGTTGCTAACGCCGCAAGTGGTAGAATTTGAAAGGTTAAACGCTAAGATTTCGCTTACGGGCTCTATGGTACGAACCACCTTGTGCAGCATAACTACCGGGCTCCACCCTGACACAACCCAATAGTATCCTCGCCCTGTATGAACAGTAGAAAACAAAAAGGTTTTACTCCAAAACCACAATGTGCAGCTTTAAAAGAAACAGCTACGTGAATCGTATGGAAACAGACATTCCAAAGATGGACGCTACCCCCGCTCTCTGATAGACTCATCAAAAGAATAATATCTCATTTTTAACACCGGTTTTCATTTACTGTCTACAGTTCTTGAAACAGTTCTCGTCCCTGCCCCTCCCCCAGCGACAAACAACGTCAAACGTGGGAATGAAAAAGGGGAAGGACACAATTACGATGACTTGAAAGTGTCCCAACGGACGTCTTCGTAAATTTGTAGGTGATTAATTCTTAGAGGAGGATTCCAAGCGCATAGTGAGAAAAAGAAAATTTTCTGCTTCTTCGTGACCGTCTCACCTAATAAAATTGAATAATCTTTAACAGTCCATGATACCAACTGACAAAGAATTCCATTCATAATATGCAGTAGATTATTAACTTGCTATGAAATAATGAAGTTTGTCAAAAATAGTCACCCTCTCTATACTAAATCGGCTTTAAGAAAATATTATATATAACTGAAATGACGGTTTACTTTCTATTTCATCTTGGCTTCCTTCGATTCCACTGTCGTCTTTTCTGTCTGACAAATACACGGGGAATGAGTTATTGCTAATGATATTTTTCCCTGAATCTGCTACTTAATAAAGCAGGGACGGTTATTCTTACACTGTCGAAGATAAACTTTCCGAATGTGGAGTGGAAGAGAAACTTTTTCTGTCAAAGCGCCCAAAAGTTCCTATCTAGTGTGGGCAGATATAAAGCGAACAATTTTTCGCAGACTCTCCGATGCGAATAATTGCTTTAGTCGGTCAGCTTCAACAAAACGATTCATTCCTGAAAAACGAGCAGAAACACTCTGACTTGAAATCGAGAACAATGTTGGCCCAATACTGGGAGTTCAATACAAACACTATCCGAAGATTGAGGAGCCACACCGGCCACGACAAATGCTATCGCCAGGTTTGTTATATAATATGAAGGTTTCTTAAAACTTTGTCACTGCATAATGCGGTTCCAGAGTTTCTACTGGCTTCAGCGGCCATGTCAGCGATATCGGCCATTATACCATGCCCTAGAATTAACTGACGTGGAATCATTTTCCGGTCACTTTTGCAAAATCTGGCAATATTTCTTGTTTTTTTTTTTTTTTTTTTTTTAAAGAAAATATTTCCCTAGCGCTTGTTGGATATAAGATGGTTATAGCCAACGAGACTCGCATTTATCATCTCATATCCAAGGCACGTGCACTCTTGTGGAATACTTGTTAAATATCATTTCAGTAAAAAAAATTTCCATTATTCTTTCAGTATAATACCATACAAAATGACGAATGTGTCCTCTATATCATTACCACTTGAATCAGTGATTATCTTTGTTCAAGTAGGCCTCGTGAAAGATAACAAAACCGAGCTCAGTCACTCATTCAACTGATACGTATGAATAAAAGTTTTCTTTCTCTTCAGCCATTCGTTTGCATGGCGTCCAAGATATTTTTTCACGCATAATTAGTCATCAATAACGGCGAAGTTTATATATTTTTCTGTTGTCTAGAGACGTTTTGCTGAGTTTTGAACGCCTTCCGTTTTTTATCCAGCGACTACTGGATATTCTTTTGATGTGAATTTGTTAAAAATCAGTCACGATTCCTTGGAAAATGAAATGAAATCAAAAAAGAAAAAAACAAAGCGAAAAATCGAGCAGCCTTCCCCCAAAATTGGTTCGCGCGTACAAGTGCGTTAGCCCCACCTTTTCTACTTCACTTAATCATGTACAAAGTGAGAACTTTTGGTGTGCTGTGAACGATTAACATTAATGTCTAAATCGTCATTTTTGTTACCAGATTCCAGAATACAATAAAATAGATAAAACTCATTACCGCAAATTGAAAATTTTTGGAAGAAAATTAAACGTTTCGTTTATAGCAGAACTTCTTCAAGTCTACAATCAAGGTGGATTCCATTTTAAGAAACAGCGAGTTGTACCTTCTGTGTCGAGGACACTTTTGCAACAAGCCACGCTGAACGTAAGAACAACTGCAAAGAACAGAGCTGTGAAGTCTTTCATCTCGTCTTCAATCGATGGGTGTCTCAAAGTGAGCTGTGTTCACTGTTGCCTTGATTCCTTTCAACTCCCACGTGCAAATGATGTATTGCTGAGTTGCAATTTAAAAGCGTCTCATTTATACGCTTTTTCGAACAAAAGAAGGACACTTTGTAAACTGAACTGGGCATCTGCGAGGCGAATGTCTGATTGTGATCTCCATTAAAACGAAACCGCGAAAATAACGCTATTTTGTATCTCCGGAAAACATGTTTGGCTCATATGGGTGGGCCTTTGTTGCGACAGAATATACGTACATGCCAAAAAAAGCCCCAACTCTTACACTAAAAATTTCGAGTACAAAGTCAACGGAATTGTTATTTAGAGAGTTCAAAATTACCTTTGTTTTTTCCGTTGGCGTGGCGTGTAAAATTAAACAGCCTTAATTTGTTGTGATTAATTCAGACTAATTTCAATTAGCTATAGTTTTGATGGCGGGGATCCGTTCAAACAAGCAGATTTTTGTCATTTAAGCCCTTCAAAATTGGAAAAGCTATTAACTTCAGTTATTATGTGTTGAATGTGATTACTGATCTACTGCTGAGTACGAGACGCGAAATCGCTTTTTTAAAAGGGTTCCTTTGAGTCGTGAACGTGAGACATTCGCTGTGATTAGGGGCTTTCAATTTGTACCTTCAGATCCTAAAGTTTTGGTCATTGAAGCGAATCACAGGCCTTACACAATCTTTTCCTTTCCGTTTAGTTCTTTCTTCGTGGATAAAAGTCTTGGGACTGACCATTCAAATGAACGCTACTGAATAGTTCTGTTTTTTGTGGCAGTGTTAATATCTACGAGATGACTCTCATTTTCGATTATCTGAGTTATGTTTGACAGTCCCTAAACACCTTCAAAAAACGCCTTCAGTTTAGTTAACGTTTCATGTGGTTTCTTTCATTATGTTGTACAAGATGGCTCTCAACTTAAATGAAATTCTTAGGATGAAAAGGTCAGGTACGACCTGCTTTCAAACGACAGCTCACATGCTCAATTGCGGAATTGCAGGGGATTTCCAATTGTTTTTCAGAACTGAAATTTGTGTATTAGTACTTCGATCCCAAGGTATTGTTAGTGTTAATCTGGACGCTAAAAATTATAATAGTCTTCGCTTCCCCTGGCTATGAAGACGCTTTCAATTTAAGGTACTTGAAAAGGAAGCTGTTATTTAATCCTTTTTTTTTTATGCATCCATCTTCCGAATATCGATGATAATAACCAAGAGACGCTGGTTGAGATAAAATGATTCGACTGATGCGAAGCTAAGATTTACCGATAAATACTGTATAGCTTTGCATAGAGTGAAAAAAGTAAGTGCAGATCTTTTAATATAAATAACAAATGACGCCTTTGGTCAGTTTTTCTATATTTAAACAGGAAAACCAGTCGCAAAAACATGCTCCACACGCAAACTACCCTGTACACAGGCTCTGGAGTAGTCGATCCCTCCTCCAAGTTTCTCGCTTCCCGCGTTGTCGTGGTGTCCTGTTCTCTTCGTCGAAATCCAAGACTAAACGCACAGGCACAGAAAGGCGAGACTTATTTTCCTCGTACTAGTATCTGCGATCACTGGAATTTGTTTCTCTCACCAGTTGCACTTTTGTTTGCTGTTTTCAAGAGCCAGATAAGAGATGGAGACAGAACCGCAAACAACCGCAAATACGAGAAAAAAAAATAATAAAATAAAAAAAAGACGCAGGTAAATGTTGTGTGCTCTGCATCTGCCTCAAATCTTGTTAATACTTACGTCGTGTACCAAACGCTTTTGTTTGTTTCAGTGCTTGGTTAGTTCCTATAAACAGAAAATGTTTCTGTTTTTTTTCCTCTCTTTTGTTTGATTCAGTGCCTGATTAATTTTTATAAACTGAAAAGACTTAAAATTCTTTGCTCTGTTTTGTTTGGTTCATCGCTTCTAATAAAATAAAGAAGTATGATATTTTTTCTCTTCATAGACATATTAGACGAACAAAGTAACAAAGGAACGAACCTTGCCAAAGCCAGATGTTTTATATATTCATACGGAAACTTACAAAACGAAGAACAAAATTAAAGAAACCGGGAAAAAAGGGATTCTTTTATTTATTAATTACAAAAGATCTATTCTCTGCTTTTCCATCCCGTGTCAAGCTCATCATACCAGAAAAGCGTTTGATGACATCAGAACAAGTGGTTACAAAGCATTACAAGAACATTGTATTTTCTATTTTGCTTTGACTTCTTTTTCTTATTTATGATCGTCAGTTTAAGTTTCTATTGATGGTAAATCGTTTGCTGTCACCTCTGGATTAGGCTCAATATCCTGTCTATTTCAGCAATCAATTAAGTCAATCTTGAATGAAGTGATACCGGATGTTTCTAATTACGAAGACCTCGACGCAATTTATTCAGCGTGAATGTTTATCGATCAACGGTATCACTAAGCCAAAATACTTCCGGCTTAAGGTTTGTACATAGCGTGCCTTACGAAATTTCAATTCTTTTTATTTTCAAGGAATAAGCGATGACCCTGTTTTATCCCAAGATTTTTAACTATACTCTACAGGATTCATGCCCTGATAGCTTTGTAAGTAAGGTTTCTCATCAATGTATAAAATCAATCCTTAATGTCGGTTACTGGACGCCCCTTCACATAATGAAAGCCAATAAACTACGTTCTTGTCGTGCCCGGTTTGTTTTGCTGTATAAAGTTCTAACTTTCCAGTCTGTTTACTAAATCCTAAAGTGTGACCATTGAAATGAAAGCTACTGAGCAGTGCTTTCCTATGTCGGTGTTTATTGTGCTGTACAAGGTGGCTCTAGCTTTTAGTTCGTGATTAAATCCAAGTATGACCAAACAAGGAATTGTTGAGGGGTATAATTTCAGTATAAATCTTTTCCTGTTTGGGGGTCCACTTGATACGGGAGATTCACCTTATAAACTTTTTGGGAGTACTTAGACTAAAGTAGGCGTATTTATATTAGGTTTGAAATAAAAAAAACGTAATCAAAGGCTGAGGTGGCCGAATATAATACGACATCCGAGAGTAAATGAATTGAAAAAGGCGCATGTGTCTTACAATGCATTAACCGAATGTTTCACCCGTGGACCTTAATGGGGATGAAATCCTCATGTCAACCCACTCAAGTAGCTTCCGACACATTTCACCTCTTTAAAAGGACTACGCTACGTGGAGGGAGGGGGAATACTATTCCAGTGAACGGAACGCTGCTAAGCATTACTTTCAGCTGTGTCTGATTACTTCACTGTCTTACGAAAACAAATTCTCATTTCGAATATAACTGGAAAACGAGCCACCTTTACGCAAAGAAAAAGGACAAAAAAAACGTAAAGACAGCTGTATACTGGATTCTAGGGTTAAAAATTTGCTTTTCATGATACCAGAACTTTAAAACGAAATACGCAGCAAATTTACTCTCAAGAAAAAAAACAACCTCGAATTTTGCTGGAATAAAAGTTGGGTGAGATATTTCTATTTGAAGCCAAATTTCGTACTCTTTACTTACCAATGTATTTAATATTTCTGTTCCAATGGATCGGCACTGAAGATTAGGAATGTATATCTTCAGTCCAAACACGTGGTTCACATGACGACTTAGATAACCTCAAGACTGTGAGTTATAGCCGAAACAAAAATTATGCAGTTCTTCAGCCCCGAAAAGCTTTTTATAGCATTTTCAACTGACTTACAACACTCACAAAAATGATCATATCTTATTACTAGTTTATTACTAACTTGATGCCAGTTGCCACTATCTTATTCCTAGTTGACTGATGAAAATCACTAATTTTTTACTATCTGAGGGGTTTTGTAGATAGTGGATAGTTATCTTTTACCTAGCTTAAAGCTAACTGATATCTATCTATCAGACAGTTACCAAGTAGATAGACTATCTAAAACCTAGCTTCCGATGCAGATAGTCAAAAGATAGCCTATCTATCCACTAACTTGTCTGCCGTGTAGTTTGAACTAGGCTATCTGAAGACTATCTTACTATTGCACACCAAAATTCTATCCTATCGGAAACCTATCTTTACTGTAGATAGTAAAAAGATAGTCTATCTGAAAGCTATCCAACATTCGCCCAACACTTTGATAACCTACCCAAAAGCTATCTTTATTATAGATAGTGAAAAGATAGCCTATCTGAAAACTATCCAACATTCACCCAACACTTTGATAACCTACCCAAAAGCTATCTTTATTATAGATAGTAAAAAGATAGCCTATCTGAAAACTATCCAACATTCGCCTAGCACTTTGATAACCTACCCAAAAGCTATCTTAGTCAGATAGTGAAAAGATAGCCTATCCAAAAACTATCCAACATACGCCTAGCACTTTTATAACCTACCCAAAAGCTATCTTTGTCACAGATAGTAAAAAGATAGCCTATCTGAAAACGATCCAACATTCACCTAGCAATTCGCAAAAGCTATCTTTGTCATAGATAGTGAAATGATATAGCCTATCCAAAACTATCCAACATTTGCCTACCACTTTGATAGCCCACCCAAAAGCCATCTTTGTCAAAGGCAGTGATAATAATGAAAGAGCTAGCTGCTCAAAACTTTTCATTGTATATAGCATGTTGATAACCTATTCAAAAGTTATAACTTTGTCAAAGATAGTGAAATATTTGTGTACTATCAATCTTGTATAATAAGTGGTAATATCAGTTACATACACTGTAGCTATATAATTATTTAAAACTGCTACAGCTAGTGTACATTTAGTTCTAATATACCAAAAACCTGGCACATGCAGATGCCAAAAAAGCAAGTAGGTAGCTGGAAATGAATTTACATTATGTGTCAGATTGAAAAGAAAAAAAAATGCAAATTCCTTATAAAATCCAGTATAAAACACTTCACAGCTATTGCAATTAACTACAATGTCATGGACCAATATTTCTTGATGCATTGAATGCATAACTAACTTTCCTGATCCTAGGGTTGTCACTTATGGCCTATCTGAAAACTCAAGTTATGGGTTATTCCTACTACAAAATTATATCATACAACTTCTTCTTGATGAGTCAAGCCACAAAAGCTCAGTCCCTTTCATCACTATTAGGGAGATGGCAAAGTTCCTGAAGAAACATCTACACAGACACATTTCTCTTGTATGGTATTGATTGCCATGCAGGTTTCACTCGAACAAATGTGCTTTAAAACATGATTAATACATACAAGGCTGTTCAGGGTGCTTATCCTGAATCTCGATAATTGCCAGTAGCTGGCACATCATTTTCACTGCACTGCCGATTCTCTCCTGCACATCTCTCCTTGCAACCTTCAGCAACTTTAACATATGTCCCAATGAAGCCATACATCAGTGTGACATTATTTGGAGCCGTAACACGCTTGCATTTTGCACATAATGCGCTGTACTCCATTACTACTGACATCGAAAAAACAGCCACAGTTTTTCCCAGTTTCCTTTCTTGCTAAGTATAGCAATTTCAGACTCACGTAAATGAGAAGAATTGCTCAACACCCTTTGAAACGAAATGAACGTAAAAGCGAGAGTTAAGTGACGGATTTTTCTCACCTACTCCGTGATATTTGACTCAATCACTCTTTGTTTCCTCAACAACGTTCGACGACAAATGGATCATCTAAAGCATGTTTTTATCCTCAGCTGAAGACGAATCTCTTCATAAAGTTTGTTTTCGTCAAAATCTCCGCCAGAAATTTGATTCATGTATCCCCAAGATTGCAAAAATTCAGTGGAAAAGAGGCAAATATGACTTGAGAAACATTATCGGACGAACCCGAAGAAAGCGGCCATGTTTTGTGTGTTTCTGTACACCGCAATCTGGCAATCCAGCGGATTTTACACAGCAACAGCCAATGATAGCGTGTTGATTTTCACGTGACTATCCTCGTGCTTTTACCGAACAAAGAACTTCTATTCATTCTCTGTTGGCGCCCATCTTTGAATTGATATTTTCAGTTGGTCGATAATGCGAACGATTTTATTTTTTCTTTCACGCAGATGTTTCTTCTAGTGGTTCAGTGGAAGTATGAATTGGACAGCATTAGCGTAGTAAACGAAATGGCAACTAAATGAAGGCATCACCATGGATTTATCAGCTGGTACGATTAGAAGAAGGCAAGCCATTTTTGTGGTAAGTGCAAACTCTATCATTGAAAACAGGATAAATTCTTAAATTATAAGAGGCCGTGACTTGTAAATTACACGGTAGAAACTGAATGCACGGTCATGAAGCCTTTGAATCGGTACAGATATGTTACTCAGTATCCGACCGGTCGTTCATTCTGGAATTTTGTGTAACACGAAATTACTCAGACTTCGAAGCCCTTGTTTTATCGCATCGTGAACAAATCTCCAAATTTATGGCCGTAAATATGTTCTCTCTTTATTCTTCATTTTCCTTGTATTATTTTGGGAAGTCAAAAGAGTCAGTGTGGCAGTAGTCGGTAGCGGTAACTTCGCAGCGTAGTTTTATGTCAAAAGTGAGGTTCAAGGAGGATTTACAGAGACTCGTTCAAGGGTGATAATGGACCTTTAAGCGATATGGTTATTAATTTCCCTCAACCGAAGTATTCCGAAAGGAAGCCCAACATTTAAGTTTTTAAATTGAAAGTTCGGTGGGCTTTTAACTATTGATAAACACTTGCAGAAGGCGCCTTTCTGAGTAAAATTTTCATGGCTAATAACAGGTAGTGCCAGCTTCCGTGACCTTTGTGTCATAAACAGAGGTGCGCGTCACGTAATATGACCTTTGCGAAATAGCAAAATTACAAGGGTTTGTATGGGGAAAAAGTATCGAATTTGAAGGCAAAATTAGGAATTGTTTTTCATTTATTTTTATTTTTATTTTTATTTTTTTTTTAAGTTTTTCTCGCCTGAACTAGCTCCTTTGTAGTTTCGTTTGTGTCCTACACTGTATCTGGTTTCTGGGTTGATTTGAAGCGATTTTGTTGGTCTGTTTCAACGGCTTCTCTCTCTTTAAAACCCAATTATATACCTTCCCAAACTTTTTCTTGCCCAAGGATGTTTTCCTTGAATCACTGAAAATGTTAGGTTTAATTATCTTGTTATTTTTGTGGTCGGATACTAGGCAACAAAGGGGTTGATCAGTTGCAAACTGCATGACAGGGCCCATTTAATTAACATAACCTGATATTGTGTACGTAAAACTTGGAGCAAACATTTCATTGCATGATTTGAAAAAAACTGACTTGACCAATGGCAAAATGAGCACAGGAAGTAGCATTCAGTCGTTTCCAATTGGGCTATTGCATTCTGACATTTGACGTTGCATTGTCTTTGCTAAATCTGCCTTTTAATTAATTAGCCCATCTATATTAATATTATGATAAGGCCCAGGTAACTGTAATTATCTACTAGCAATTGGCTAATGTACCATGTACAGATCCTACATGTAAGCAGCATTATGTTCTTTAAATTACAAAAATCAAGGCACACTGCATGCTACATGTATATTATAAAATGTTTTATCACTGAAAAATATTAAGTTGATCATTTTCCTCATTTCAGAGCAAAGGAAAAAAAGGCAAGAGAAAGAGAGAGCAAAGTTAAAGGAATTAGCACAGACTGCAGCTGAGTCCTGATTAAAAATATAATTATTTTTCTATCTGAGTTATCATTATAAACATCCATGTTTGATGTGTCGAGCTTTAAATATGTGATTCGCTGAGCTTGTAATTTTTAAACGTCATATTTTGGAAGACAAAATAAAACCTTTCATATGGCATGACAAATGCAATTTTTTTCTCCTACTTGCTATGGCGCTTCAAAGTGCCATGATGTCTTCTTAGTTATCAGACGTCTAGTTAATTTCTATTCAATCACTACTAATTAGCTATGAGACATCTAGTTAATTATTGCTATTCAAACACTACTTGCTAGCTATCAGACATCTGGTTAATTGCTATCCAATCGCTACTTTTTAGCTGCCAGAGTTCTAGTTAATTGCTATCCAAACACTACTTTTTAGCTATCAGACATCTAGTTAAATGCTATCCAAACACTACTTTATAGCTATCAGACATCTAGTTAATTGCTATCCAATCACTACTTTTTAGCTATCAGAGTTTTAAGTAATTGCTATCCAAACACTACTTTTTAGTTACCAGGCATCTATTTCATAGCTATCCAATCACTATCTTTTAACTAATTTATGCCTAGTTGATTGCTATCTATGTACTATTTCTCGTGTCAATAGATCTAGTTTATTCCTATCTAAAAACTAGTTTTTAACTATGTCAACGATCTCATCTGTAATTAAGATCTATCTGAAAACTAACTTTTTATCTAGTTTTACTCTATCTTATTTGTATCTAAAAACTAACTTTTCCATCAACATGGACGATCTAATTTTTCGGATAGTATTAAGATAGCCTATCTTCATGGTTCCAAATAACTAGAAATTAGTTAAGAATAAGATAGGATTAAGGTAGTAATAAGTTAATAGTGGCTAAACATGGCTTGAAGATAGGAATAAACTAGATAAGAGATAGCTTGTAGATAGTTGCGTTAACTAGCCATAAGATAGTAAAAAGATAGTGCCTCATTTTGTGAGGGAAGCGTCATAAGAAAGTACTCTTGTGATGAAACTGACAGTTCCCATCCGGTTTGCTACAAGCATGATCATGAGTCAACAGGGTGAATTCAGGGTATGGAGGAGGTGGAGAAAAAGGGGGAGTATTTTCAGATCTAACGGACGAATCATTATGAAGCAGAAAGTATAAGAACCACAGCACCACGCAAACGACAACAAATCCTCTGGAGCATGCGTCCCCATTAACAACTCCACTTGAATTTGTTGTCACGCTAGACTAAGCGGCTTTAATATATTCAATAGTACATTAACACACTATTAAGCTACATCAGTTTAAAATTTAAACATTTGTAAGTTTTCCTTTTGAAAGGTTAGAGTGGTGGATGAGACAAATTGCTCGTTTGAGTATTTCAAACTTGTGGTTAATAGTAAGCGTTTTAATGATCGACACGGCCGCGGCTATGTATAAACGCTTTCTTGGATTCTTAGCCGATTTACCTACACATGGCTATTTTGCAGCGGTACGTCCCTAAAAGACTGTCCCCTGATTTAATAGATGATCTCTGGTAAATCACGAAGGCATATGGCACAGAATGCACGTTTGTATAACTGGGAACACGATGCGAAGAAGATATCGGTATGTCTCGTCTTAGTTGGACGTTAAGAGTTGTTTAGAAATAAGTGCCCGGCTGTTCGTTTTTAATTCCACCGATTTAGGACTGCTGTGGCAGCAGCTCTTGACATAATGACAACTTTTAAAACTGATTAAATAAGTAGAGACGGGTCGGGACTAGGATGATGGAGTCGTTTGTCACTAGCTGTAATCAACTGTCCATAGTGAGATACGCTGGGATTGCATTCATCTTAAACGCTCACAACAATACATAAAAAGCTGATCATAAGGCGAAGAGTAAACCCTCTGCTTCTTTTTTTTAGAATACCTTTTCCTTTATTTAATATAAAAGCTTACAGCCTACACAAACGGCTTACAGACAGACTACGTATTTGTTTACACAGCATAAATTACTTTCCACACTCATGTAAAATCCTGCAACCATTAAAGTTTTACGAAAGTCGGTTGCAAAGCTGTTGTGAGAAGGCAGTAAAGGTTTGTTCTGTCTGGGAATAAATCAAAGAGGCAAACAAACAAAAGAAAATTCCTACTTTATTTGAAAGATACCCGCGGCTTTTTGTTCAGCTAGATAGATCGACGAAACGTATCTGAGAAAGCCTTCTACCTCAGGCAACGTTTTTTTTTTTTTGCTTTCCCTCTCTGCCCACTCATATAATTAAGGCAGTGCTGCATTTCCCGAAGCTTTTTTACCGGGCCAAAGTTAGGAGTTTGCAAACACAATATGGAGTCAAATGACTATAAAAAAAAGTCCATAGCCGCTTTAATAAAATAATTCTCTTTTCTTTAAATTATCTGATACTTTATCTGATGAAGTTTTAACTGGCCTAGTAAAGGTGAGGACCACCACAACGCTAGGGAGGGAGGGAAGGGAAAAAATCACTACTTTCCGCAGTCAATGAAGAAACATGTGAATGACAATTGCCAATTGACGCTTCAGTCCTAAACGTTCAGTATCCCTAGAGGGGCTAACTCTGATGAAGTCAATCAAACCCTACACAAATACCCGTAAGTTGTCACACAACACCTATGGTAATTAATTCACAGAGCATCAAGGAAAAGCATAAAAATCCTATTTGCTAGCAAATGTTTCCTTTATTTTTACAAATACAAATATAAAGTCTAGCTAAGTTAAAGGAGGCAACGGTTCATTTGGCGATGATTTTCGGAGGAATCTGGTATCAATCCTAAGGCTATAAGAATATTTATTTATTTATTATTTATTTGCTCGATAGAAAACCCTCTCAGAAAATAGAGTTAAGGAAATCACGGTCTTGTTTTGATTATAGGTTTCTAAATCCGTGCATCAGACATGATAGAGGGTCCCCAAGGGTTTTTGGGGAACAAGGGAACACGGGAAATTTGGCAATGGGAACACGGGAACAAAGCAAAAAAATCGTAGGGAACAAGGGAACATCAAATAGGTTAGGGTACAGGGGAACAAACATAAAAAATTACAAGGCCCTACGTTTTTTACATGAACGCGGGGGTGATAGAAGATTTTCTGCTGTTTTCTGATTTCTTTGGCAAGTTTTTGTTGCCATCTTTCGTGTCTACTCGTCTCTGACCGTTTCTAGCTCTGGCGCTGAAATCGTTCTTTTCCGACAAGGTGCGGACCATTGGTTTAATATTTAACTTGTCACGTGCAATTCATGCATGTCAGGACCGTGTGTCGATACGGCCGAGGTGTTCAGGTCAGACCAGGTCAATTTTGACAGCACATGTGCAGCTGGTGAATTCGAAAGTCCTGAGGATGGATGTGGTCGATCTTGGTAGAAACGTTGACCGTATGTTGCTGCCAGTGACTGCAGCGATTTACCAAAATGGAGTGGAGAAGCCAGCAATGCGCTAGACATTTGAAATGGCTATTGGCGCCATTAGCGACCAAAAGTTAAATGGATTCCTTCAAAGATTAAGAGGAGAATTTGGAATCGCAGAGCGTTGCTCGGAACTTACAATACGCAAATTCAAAGTGTCACTGAGTACCAAAGATTTTAAAGTTACGCCAGAATTCCCAAAGGGACGACTCTTCGAAATCGATTGCCAAGAAAAGTGGCAGACTGCCTTGAAATACCTCGTGAACAGAGAGCGAGAAATAGTAGGTACGTGTTGTGCATTAACTTAGAGCTACTTATTAAAAGTACGACAATGTTCAAAGGAATTGAAAAGCATTATTTGTTTTATATATTTGCCAATATTGGTTGACTGATACAGGAAGCTAAACTGGGATTGTTTTGATATAATTGAATGACCCTTGACTGCCTACGTTTACACCTAAACGATGTTGTCACTTTTATTCACATGACTTACAAGGTTTTATTTATGTCTCCAAATTATACCAGGACTGAACAAATGTATTATTTCGTGCCCAGCCCGACATTGGAAAGCTTTCATTTTAAAAAATACTGTCAATATTCTCTCAGGGTCTTCTATATTATTTGAAAAAAGATACGGGTTCCTAAGGCGATGCACGCCAACTTTTTTCTTGTTTTACGGATTTTCCGGACCAACAAACACACAAACACGGCGGCGTATTACATTCACAGTTCATGATGTAGCTATCAAATGATAACATTTGATCCAGAACAACTTTTATGTGAATTTAAACCCTAAAGTCTTTTCTTCGATTGTTTTTCGTTGTTTTGCATTTCGGCATAAATCAGACCGGCGGGTTTGTAAAACAAGGGGAAAAAATAGTTTATGTGCAGTGTAAAACGATCAATACATGTGCATTGTATCGTTCTTTTGTCTCAAGTTCTATTGTCTTGAGTGGAATTATTTTTTTTTTTACTCTTTATGACGTAACTGGTGCCGTTTTGCACCGCACATGAGCCGAAAAAATGGTTTCGCCTGATGTCCCTAATGCAAATGTTTTCAGTGTTACGTTCTTGGAGTCTATGATGCCTATGATCGTGTGATCGGATCGGATCGAAACTGTCATTTACTAACATATTTTTTTTATTTCCATTTCAGTGAAAGTTTATGAAATTGATCTAATTTCTGCGTATGCAACCCTCGACACGACCAAAGTGGCATCGGCCGCGACATAGGTGGCTCCTTGGAAGAAACTGTTAGAGGAGATGGCAACATTGAACTTACAGAAAATGAGTTTATAAGGTATCAGTCAAGAATGATTGAATGCGTGGATGCAGTGACCATTGAAGAGGCGAGGGAGATCAGCGAGGGCCTGGATACTGACCAAGATCGTCCAGAGGATGCGAGGCCCAGACGTGCATCACGTGCGAGAAAGAGGCCACATACGGACGATTTTCTGTATTATGACGACTGAAAAGGAGAGGTCAGGATTCTTAGTATTTCCCAAGCATTATCTTCATTTGTTGGAAAAAGTTGATACAATTACGATTTGTTTTAATTTTTGTTACGAAATGCTTTCACAAAGTCAAAAATATCACAGAAATAATGATCAAAATTTATCAGCAACACTGTAGACCTTCAATCAGTTATTTTGTTTTGTTCAGATTGGTTAATTAGGACGTATATGCAAAGAATAACAGATAAAATTTAATCTTGAAAAGGTAACAAGGGAACAAAGTGTAATTTTGGACGGTAACAAAGGAACAGAGTTAAAATTTTGAAGGGAACACGGGAACACAGACCCCCCCCCCCCCCCCCCCCCCCCCTGGGGGACCCTCGAGAATGAAAAAAATTAACATGGCAGCCGCCCTTGCATAGATGAACATCCCAGAGATTCTAAGCAACAACGAACACTGTGAAATACTGCGTACGAGTTTCGGAAGGAAACCATTCAAACAAGGTTTCAAACTAATCATTTTTGCATAAAGGTTTTGGCAATGTTGCATAACAACATTTAAGTTAGCTTTTCATTTGCTTTTGGTGAGAGTCAATGTAAATGTGCCTTTGTAATTCTCTTGTTGTGTTATTTGACTGCCTAAATGGTTGTAAACTTGAGCGATTAAAATTGTTATTACATCCATCTTGAAATCACTGGTCCTTACAATCCGGCTTATTGGCTCTTGGCAATTTTCTTCACGAATAGCACTATTTTTCTGCTCAAATTTCATCCTTGTTAACCCATCAAACTGAAAATGAAATAATACTTCATGGTTTAATATTGACAAATAAGCTGCGGTATTTCAATAATATGGTGGCAATTCAGTATTGAACTTTGTGTTTATATTTTTTTTTCAAATCGAACTCGTGCTACGCGCTCTTTCGATTTTGAAATCACATGTATGATTTCAGACCAAATTACACTCCACCTAGTCCAATTACCATGGATGAAATTATGATTGAAATTGTGCGACAAGGCTTGCATAATTGGAAGAATATCCTAAGCATAACAAAACGTAGGCGAAAATCTGAACACTGCACTACATTAGGTTAGACTATATTTTAACCTGAAGTGTTAGTTTGACAGTGATACACTGTCAACCACGTGTCACTGCAAACATACGGTGGCCCACAAGGGACATGCTGCAAATTCAATATAGTTGCTGCATATTCAATATAGTTGCTGCAAATCCAATATAGTTGCTGCAAATTCAATATAGTTGCTGCATATTCAATATAGTTGCTGCAAATCCAATATAGTTGCTGCAAATTCAATATAGTTGCTGCAAATTCAATATAGTTGCTGCAAATTCAATATAGTTGTTGCAAATTTAAAAAAGTTGCTGCAAATTAAAAAAGTTGCTGCAAATTGAATATAGTTGCTGCAAATTAAAAAAAAGGCTGCTGCAAATTTAATATAGTTGCTGCAAGTTAAATAAAAGTTGCTGCAAATTAAAACAAACAATTGCTGCAAATAAATATTCGACAAAGTGTGCGCGCGCATTGAAAGAAGGAGGAGGACTCGGTACAGCTATCCCCAGGGCCTCCTCGCAGGATTTTGAGCGCAAAGCCGTCTCGACTCGAAACCGGCATAGTTTTCATTTGTTCGCTAGATATGCTTTGCTTTTCGTGCGGTGGCGAGTGTCCTTCAACCGCTAATTTTTGCCATCAGTGTGGTCAGCAGCTGGCTGTGGAACAGGACTCGAATGAAGCGACAAGTTCTGTGGAGAAAGAAAAATGGTTAACGGAGTATTTCCATCGAGGATACCCTTACGACGCCATTGTTTGTTTGTTGGAAAAACTTCATGGTGTACGGATGCACGTGAGGACGCTTAAAAGGAAACTAAAAGAATTAGGATTAAAAAGAAAAGGAGTCGATTTTGATGAAGATTTACTGCGGGAACTGATAAAGCTGGAGATGCGTGGGGCAGGTTCGCTGGCTGGTTATCGGTACGTGTGGCATTCTCTTCGACTAAAACACCATGTAAATGTGCCACGTAACCTGGTGGCCAACATCATGAAAGAGATTGACCCTGAGGGAGTCAAGGAGAGGAGGGCAAGACGACTTAAGAGAAGGGCCTACGTTTCTGAGGGGCCAAACCAGTGCTGGCACATCGACGGTGGGCGAAAATATAATTAAGCTATTAAAAGACTTATGCTTATTTAAAAGAATTTTCTTCTTGTATTGTTCTCACTATTTGATTCCTGTTTTCTAATGCAATCACTCATCTATGTCTTTCTCATGAATTCTGGGCAGAGTAACCTGACTGAAGACCTGGCACTGAACTCCGAAGGGGGGGGGGGGGCATGATAATGCTCATATTACATGGTGAGACATCACAAATATTTGTCATTTAAAAGGACTACTTAGAGACAACGGGTTGTTCATTAGCAAGATGCCTAAAAATGGGTGCAATTCTATACCCGGTTTTAGCATCATTATGTACATGTCAACTGCTTCCCCATGGGTCGAGCCCTGGGCTAACCAGGGGGGTTGTATCTTGTAAGACAAAGTCCCCTGGGTGAGGTGTCTCACAGTGAAAATATCCCCCTGACATCCTTTACAAAGTTGTGAATTCCCCCACCCCCTAATCTTTGATCGTTACAACAATGTCAAGATTTTCCTCTACCCTCATGCAAAGAATCCCATCCATCTTCTTATATTCCTCCACATATCTCCCTGGTTGGATACCACACAGGGAAGCCAATAACATGTGCATTAATTGTGAAGCGTTTTAGTAGCTGCACTGACACCAAGACAAATTACATGCTTGTGCTCTTCAAAGTACATGTGGATTATCATGTATACTCCATCATCCCTGTTAAAAAACGTTAGGTTTATAAGTATCTCTGCCAAATTGTACCACCCCAAAATGAAATAGCTGTAGGTTGCATGTTTGAGTCAACATCTTAAGAAGGGTATTGTAAGAGCAAGTGGCTTTCTGTAGTTGTTCATGCAAATGGTATATTCTTTACCTTTTAAGGATATGACAAGTTAAAACCATATGGTTTCCCAATTCATGGATGCATCTGTGGATACAGCAGAAGAATAATATGGTTGGAAGTTGACAGATCCAACAACAATCCTAAGATCCCAGCAAGGTTTTATTTGGATGCTATCCAGAATGTGGGAGGTTGTCCAATGATTGTAAGATCTGATTGTGGCAGTGAGAATGTTTTAGTTGCTGCAATGCAGTCTTATTTTAGAGCAGATGGAGATGATGAGTTTGCAGGTGCAAAATCTCACCAGTATGGATCTTCCCCTGCAAACCAAAGGATTGAAAGGTGGTGGTCTTTTTTTAGACAGAGCCGCTCAAATTGGTGGATTAATTTCTTCAAGGACATGTGTGATTCTAGGATGATAGAACTTGGCAATGAGTTTCATATGGAATGCCTTTGGTTTTGCTTTTGGAGGGTAATCCAAAATGAACTTGACGAAGTGAGGGACCATTGGAACAGTCATTACATCAAAAAGTCACGCCATGATACAGTTCCAGGGGTACCTGACATCCTCTACTATCTCCCAGAAAACAATGGGGCCGTTGATTGTCTTGTAGCTGTATCAGGAGCAAAAATTCAAGAAGTAGAACCACAGTGTCATATGGAAGAAGAAGAGAATTTATATAAGGAATATTTTGAGTATGTCATGGAAACCAAAGGTTGGGATTATCCACTGAATGAGGGAGATGCTTTTAACCTCTTTCAGAGTTTAAACCAATTACAGCATTAACTTGTCTGTGTAAAGCAATGAATACTAGTCTCATGTGCCACTGTACATGTTGGGATATAGTAGTAGTGTGAATGAGAGAAAACAAAAGTTATTATTTCCCTGTACATGGCATTACACAGTACCGGTAACAAGCCTGGGAAAAAAGTGAAATTTTATTACTGTCTCAGTATTAATTTTTCTTTTATTTTGAAAATCACTCTGGTAGTTAGAACTATGCACAATATTATTGTAATGCAGTTGAAGAAACAGTAACCAACAATAAGTTCTTCATATTCCTTATATAATATTTAATTTGCAATTAATTTCTAACCCTATCCTAAAATATTAAAAAATATGAACCTGCACTGGTAAGTAAGTGAATACTCTGTGCTTGTTTCATGCACTGTCAAGATACTAACATAAATCAGCTGTATTAATCCCAATGAATTAAAAGAATTTCAATATTTGAGTATTTACATCACATTTTATGAGAGCTACATATCAATGATTAGACAATGTTGAATGACCATGACTCCTTATCCTGCAGCAGGGCTGCAAATTCCTCAGCCAATTCATTGTAGCAGAGAAAAGTTGATGGGAGTTCTAATGAGGGCCCACAGGTGTGTACAATTGGTCTGCGGCCTGTCCCTTGCAATGTTGTGAATGTGATTTCAATGGTGTCACAAGTAATGATATTGCTTCCAGTTAAAAACTGCAGCAGGGTTGACAATTCACCTCCATCCAAGTTCCTCACATACTTTTTGAAAAAATCTAAACTACTCTGTTCAGGTGTTGTTGTGGGATTGGCTGATAAAAGTTTAATCACCTTCTTAGCACTTGGCTTTTTTGCACCATAAAACTCTTCTAAATCCTTGAGAGTTTGGAAAGATGGGAAAACCCTCAGGGCACTGACTATTGGGGCAAGGCAGTCCATTATGTAGCGTGGTTTCTGAACAATCTCCTGATGAGCTAGCTCATACATTAAGCATTTTATATTCTCTTCAGTAGGACATTTGTACCACTTAAGGGAACTTAAAAAATCCAGAAGGTCATCATCACTAGGATCAAAATCAGCTCCCAGAGACTTATCTACAATCTTTTGGTCTTCCACAGAAATGTACAATTTGAAAGACTGAATCAAAAACTCTGGAGTTAAACTTTCTTCTCCAAAAAGCATCGTACAAACAAATGCCCGGCAGAGGCCAATTGGGAAATACTTTGCTACAAAATACCCATACACAATAACACGACCAAGTGCTTCCCATTCTGATCTTTGGTAATCATGTCGAACACATGGTACTTTTTCAACAGCACCCACCGTAAGAGAACTGAAACATTCATTCCAAAATGTTGTCAATACTTCTTTAATTACCCCTTGTCCTTTTCCCTCTTCTTCCCTCCCATTGTGTGCTATGACAGTTATGTCTAGACTGTAGTGTAATATTTCAGGATCTTTAAATACTTGTAGCATGTCATTCTTCAACAATGCCCTGTGAATAGTCACTTGCAACGTTGGTCCTGTCCCTATTTCTTGCATTTCAACTTGACATGTGGTTCCTGAATACAAAGCAAAAAGACCAACTGTTACAATGGGGGAAGAACTTAAACTCTACTCCATTAGGGAAAGGGGAGGGGGTGTAGGAGAAGAGGCCTCACAAGAAACAAATGTGAATGTATCAAAGCAGTTATTATGCTATTAAAGATCATTGCCAATATTAAGGTGATTTGCAGTCAAACAAGGCTCTTAAACAGGACAGTGAAATACATGTACACTCAAACCCTATTTTTAAAGGCCTTGGTAAAATATCAAGTGCTTTTGAGCTGTAAAAATATGGTAACATGTTTACCTAGAGTCAAAGGCTCTGCTCCTACACTTGAAGAACGTGCAGCATCTGCTGCTAAAGAGGTTGAGGTTGATGGGTGTAGTGAATCCCCAATTGCAGAACTGTGTTGATCAAAATAAAAAAAAGGAAATAAGAACACAAAAACAAAGAAGACGATAGTCAAAACCAACACTAATAATATGTAAGAATAATTACTACACTTTAATTAGCAATCTGGGCCAATCCTATGGAAGAAAAGAGAGGAGACCTACTTTATTCATACCTTCAACAGTAGAAGAAGATGAAGATCCTACAGGTAAGTTACTTGTGTCTCCCACCAATCCTCCTTGCTGTTCAATCCTGGATGAAATGGAAGGGGAGTGTGAAGAACAACTTGGTACTGAACTTGGCAGTGATCTTGAACCTGTATTTTGAATTTTGTCCTCCACTCCAGTGGGCGTAAACCCTGGTGTAACATCACATAATTCCAGGTCTATATCCGAATCAAGTTCGCAGAAAATGCTGTCGTTGTAGTCCGAAGAGGAGCACAGATAAAGAGTAATTCGCGAGTATGGTTTGTCAATCTCGTCTTTGTATCTCTTTAGAGTGAAAGGCTCTTCAGAACCAGGCAAAGAGCTCACCAGGTTTTTATCACCATACAGCAGGTGGTAGAATGCCGTATTGCTGCTTGTTACAACATCCTTGTTGAAGCGAAAGTGTTTTTCCACGGCTTTTTCAAGCAACTCATCAGCGCCAATACTATGCGGGACTGTCAATGGAAGTGTTATGCCTCTCTTTATGGTAAGAGCCCCATCCTTCAGAGCCATAATACCAACATTGATCTTTACATCCGAGTTGTCTGGTTGATGAACAAGTTTTGGTCTCTTCGCCGGTCGTTTTCTCCGGAAGTATCCCCTTCTATCTTCCTCTTTTCTGGCTTTAAACTGTGAGAATGTCAAGGTAGCGCCAGCTGAACCATTGCCCGACCGGCATGACGAACCGGCTGCATTGTCATCGACTGCACTCAAGACATCCTTCTTGGAGTCCTGTTCCACAGCCAGCTGCTGACCACATTGACGGCAAAAATTAGCAGTTGAAGGACACTCGCCACCGCACGAAAAGCAAAACATTTTTAGCAAACTGGAAACCATGCGGAAACTATGGCCGCTTCGAGTGGTTCGCGCTCAAAAGCCTTGTACCGAGTCCTCCTCCTTCTTTCAGTGCGCGCGCACACTTTGTCGAATATTATTTGCAGCAACTGTTTGTTTTAATTTGCAGCAACCATATTGAACTTGCAGTAACTTTTATTTAACTTGCAGCAGCTATATTAAATTTGCCGCAACCTTTTTTTTTTAATTTGCAGCAACTTTTTTTAATTTGCAGCAACTTTTTTTTATTTGCAGCAACTTTTTTTTATTTGCAGCAACTTTTTTTTATTTGCAGCAACTTTTTTTTATTTGCAGCATGTCCCTTGTGGGCCACCATACAAACATGACGTGAGCCTTGTTTTCAGTCAGTTGTTTTCAGTTAGACAGTTCTGTGGCCAACGCCAATCAAGAGCGTTAAAGAGAAACTGCATGGGTCTGCCTGTCAGAACTAAAGTGTTGATTAAAGTGCACCTAAACCCTAAAATTTTCTCTGTTTGAAATAAAATTTTACATTGTTCAGGACACTTTTTCGAAAACAAAAATTGTTAAATCCTCGATTTTCTGTGAATTTTTGAAGTTGTTAAGATTCCCGTTCAAGTCCGAGCAAAGAGAGATCTGGGGCGAGTCAAAGTTGTGACGTGAATTCAAGAACGATTGAGATCTTCATCCTGTGCTTCTCATAGCGTTTGTTGTGTCTCGATGAAAACTTAATTGGTACGAAGCCGGGTGGAGCTCACCCAGAACAGTAAGGGCCGATTATTTTTACTGTTTAGACGAGTACTTCATAAACCACGTCTAAACTTGGTTAAACTTGCATCATTAAAACGTAGACGAGCGGAAGATCATGGAGTCCACGACTAAATCGTGGTTTAGCAAGTTGCGCTATTGTTTTCCTCCATGTGACACATGTGCATATGCATTTTTTTTTTCAAAAACAACAGCAATGTAAGTCACGTCCACAACTAATGCCAGTATGGCAAAATTGTGTGGGCATGTAACTTCCAGTTTCGGAATCTGGAGATACTTGAGGTGGAGACCGCATTGGAAAGTATTAACCCAGAAAGAGTACTGGTTGGGATGGAGTCCCCCCCAAAGCATTTAAGCTGGGTGCTAGAGAACTATCAGGGCCTCTGACAGCACTATACAATTCATGTATAACATTGGGTGAGTGGCCTGCGGTGTGGAAGAAAGGAGAGTGGACACCAGTATTTAAGAAAGAGGACCCCCATGAGAAAGAGAACTATAGGCCCATAACTGTACAAGTTACTATAAATAAGATTTTTGAACAGTTACTTAGTAAACAGCTTAATTATAGTTTCAATGATAAATTATGTGATAAACTGACAGCCTACAGGAAAAATCATAGCTGCGAAACAGCTCTACTGGCTATGACAGAGAATTGGAAGATATCTTTAGATGAACATAAAGTGGTAGGTGTTCTTTCTACGGACATGAGTAAAGCCTTTGATTCCCTCTACTATCCACTCACACTTGCTAAATTAAAGGCTTATGGTATTCGGGGGAACAGTCTAAAATTGTTGGACTCCTACTTCACTGATCGGTACAATAGGGTGAAGTTGGGATCCACAGTGAGTGAGTGGGAGAGGGGGTCAAGGGGATGTCCACAGGGCTCCGCATTTGGACCATTGATATGGAACATGTTCCAAAATGATCTAACATACAGTGTAAATTCTAATTCTAATATCAATATGTATGCAGACGACCACCAGTTCCATGCTGCAGGCAGTAATGTTACTGAGGTGTATGATAAGTTAATAGCAAGTGCCGAATTAGCCTCCAGATGGTATAGATTGAATTTCTTAAAAGGGAACTATGACAAGTATCAGACAATGACACTTGGGAATAAAAATAATGATATGGATAGTATTATAATTGATGACAATGAAGTTAAATCTACCAAGTGTTTAAAACTTCTTGGGGTATATATAGACAATAGGCTTCAATTTGATGAACACATTGCTAACATTTGTAAGAGGAGTAGCCAGCGTGTTGGAGTCCTGATGAGGCTCAGGAATATGATACCAACAGACACCAAGCTGAAGTTGTTTAAGGCAGCCATTCTTCCTTATTTAACATACAGCCATCTTGTCTGGCATTTCTGTAGGGCGAGTGATACTAGAAAATTGGAACGTATTCAAGAAAGGGCACTTAGGGCAGTTTACTGTGATAAGGGGAGTAGTTATGATAAATTATTAGACATGGCTAACCTAAGTACACTGCAGAACAGAAGACTACAGGATATAGCCATTCTTATGTATAAGGTAAAGAACGATTTATCTCCTAATTACATATGTAGCCTTTTTCAAATTCCACAACTTAAGTACACACTGCGTAATAATGATTTTGGTATACCTAGATTTAATACTGTTACTTTTGGAAAACATTCGCTTAGATATATGGGACCCAAAATATGGGCAATTGTACCAAGAAATGTAAGAGAACTGACATCCATATCATCTTTTAAATGTAACATACGTAGAATAGACCTTGTTTCTAAATTGACTGATAGTAAATGTGAAAACTGCCTTTTATGTAAGACTTAGGTTAGATTTTTAATTGTACATATATATTGTTTTATTTTTAAATTTCTAAAATTTTTTAGGTAGTATTTAGTGTCCCCAGTTAGTGGTTGTATAACTGCTATTTTAGATTTGACACATAAATAAAGGTTGTTGTTGTTGTTGTTGTTGCTGCGATTATGACCAGTGCATTTCGCAAGGTGATCGCAAGCAAGAAACCGCCGTTTGAGTATTCCAAAACGTACATTGTTCAATGATTACGCTAGTACGTTTGTGGGTGACATTGCAGCGAGTCTTTGCATCACTACCAGTGTTCACTAGGGGCGCCATGGGATACGATCGACACTCATATCCATTACACCCACAAGAAGACCAGTCACACTGCTTTCAAAAATTCGAGAATCGCGGGTAGAACCACCCCAATGCTTGTTATATATAACTTGCTGTCACAGGTACCTTTAGACGTTAACCGAGTAGAATTGTTTTTTGTTCACAAATGCCACTGCATTTTCCTATTCTGGACAAACTATTCGCTCATTTATGCAATCAATTGCACCAGCAACACATGGGAATCCCATTATATCTTAAAACTTTTTCTTAGTCTTATGCAAGTTTGCAGGGAAGAAAATGAACTGAGTTTCCCTTTGTACAATCTCCCTTGAAGCGCTCTGTATTAGGAAAAGGGGAAATCCAGAACAAACCTCCAATGGCTCTGAAAGCTTCAAGTGGCATAAAATGACAATGCAACACTGATAAACACTTTAATGCTGCATTAGTGATAAAGGGAGTCCTCGTTGAGTCTGGCACTGAGGGCTTTCTTTTAAAATATCAATTGACTTATTCACCAAATCCTAAAACGAAATAGTTTCTGGAGAACTTAGTCCCAAATTCTGCAAGAGCGTTCCACCGGTCCCTCAAATGTCGAATTTATCTTCCGTATCGACAGTTAGCCCGTTCGTGCCTGTAACTTGTTATCACATTCATGATTGAAAATAGTATGATTAAACGAGGTCTAAACCTACCTGTAACCTGGTTTAAACTGTCATTGCTTGTTAATCTTTGGTTAGACGCCGCCTAGACGGGTTTTAGAGTAAACTCCATTTAAAAAATTGAAGTTGTACACTAAAACTCGGT